>JAOXYM010000017.1:25551999-25567552 GCA_028567055.1 Leptatherina wallacei
ATTAAAGCTAAAATGTTTTTTTGTGCCAGGCTGTAAACATGTTTATTTCTGCTGTGAAGTTGGTCTTTTTAACATGGTAGTCTATGGGGATTGACTCAGCCAGCCCCTATTGGATGAGGTGGGAACTGCAATTTTTGGCACTTCAGCATAGACTTCACGTTTCTCAGCCGGAGGTTGCCGCTTATGCTCGAGGCAGGAGTCGGATATGCAGATGGACAGACAGTTTAGTCCGTCTCCTGCATTGGTTACACGCAGTTTAATGCAAACATGAAGCTGTGAGCTGCTGAAAGGGCTCCAAGTTCAGTTTCACTTTAAGTTTTGTTACTTTTTGGTAGGATTGATGTTTTTCTGCTCCAGTGCAACACCAAGTGGTTTTTTAAGGTTGTTTTGTTGGACATTTGAAGCTCGGTTGATATCAGATTTAATATTTTGTTATCTGCTTTGGCCTGTGTGTTCCCAGTACATCTGATATCTTGCTGTACACTGACAAAAATTATTTAGTGGGTATTTTTAATGGATTTTTTTAAAGATGTTCATGGCTTGTTCTACATTGAGGACATCTATTATTTAGTTTCCAATTGAATTCTTTTTTTTTTTTTACTTTAAAGGTGTTTGGTCTTTAGTGCTGACCAATCAGTGTTTTTTTTCTTGTTAGCCATTTAATGGGGATTATTACTTCTGTATTTTCAATTTAATCAGTTGCTTTCAAGTCAGATTCAAAGGATCGTTTATTTGTCTTAAATCAGTATGGAAAATACTTCCCAGTGTCCAGAGTGATGTTTAAAAAGCTAGAATTAGTAATTATCATACCAGTAAATGGGCCCTGTGATAGACTGGCAACCTGTCCAGGGTGAACCCTGCCTCTCGCCTTATACTTGCTGGGATAGGCTCCAGCCCACCCGCGACCCTGCATGGATTAAGCTGTACAGAAAATGGATGGATGGATACCAGTAAATGTTTTGTTACCAGTACTAGAGTAAGCAGAATACCTTGTTTTCCCACCCTACAGCAATACTGGGTGTTTTTGTTTCTATTGGGAGACAATTACATTAAGTCAGTGAGATCCAGACTGTATCCTTCCTATCATGTTTCAGTAAAACTTAAACTAATCATTTCACAGGCCCACGTAGTAGCATTCTGGTTTTTGTTGCATGGCTCTATCTGGATCTGCATGCAGTAGTCATATCTCAGTAGACAGGCATGCACAAACACACACACACACAGTGAGGAATGAAAGGCGTCTCAGTGGAAGTGTGATGGAATCGACATTGTTGATTTGTCATTTGGTTGGTACACGGCAGGCTGCCAAACTGCCACTGATACGGTTGCCATGGAAAGAAGACCGGTTTGGTTCATGCGAGACAGAAATCTGATGAGCCGCCACTCCGGCTTTGGTTCATTTCTCTGTTTGACATTCACTCTGCAAATTTAAGCCCATCCAAGAACGGATAATGTTTGCTATTCGTCAGCTTGTTCCAACATTTCACACTTTCACAAACTTATCATATCCTGTCCTCTTACAGTGTCGTTGGCAGAAGCTGGTGAAATATGTGCTGCCGGGGAATCCTGATAAGCAAACAGTCAAATCTCACTGGCTGAAAATACGCAACATTTTGTCTCGGTGTATTCACTTGCCGTCTGTACTTGCTTTTCATTTGCAGAAAGCTCTGACAACTTTCCAGTAAACCTGTTGCTTTGAGGGTCTGCAGCTTTTGTCAAGAACATTGAGACTCGTGTGTGTTTTACTCAGCAGAACTTGTCATGTAGCTGCAATGCTGTCTGTACTCTGCAGAGGCGACAGTCACTGCGGGAGTATGCACCCCTGCCTGTTGTTTGGAGCATTTTTACACTCTAGGATTCTACAGAAAAGTGTTCAGCTAAAGAAGAAACTTTTTGGTTTCTTTATATTCAGATTGGCAACTTTTTCTTCAGAAATACTCTGATATTATGTCAGATTTATGCTGAGCTCACAAGTTCCCACATGATGCTGAAGACTTGCAGATTGCAGTTAGTCAGCCATGACTGAAGAGTGAAAAATGCCTGCGTGTATAAACGCAGTAGCAGTTGGCAATATACCTCAGAACAGCAACTGTGGGAGGCAATTCTGGTTTCCTCGATGAGATCCAGGCAGAAACTATCCAACCCTTTATCATATTTAGTTTCTGAGAGCTTTTGCATCACTTTATGGTGAAAACTTGCCACAAAACCGTGTCGTCCACAATCTGATGCTTGCCTTCTGCCTCATGGTGGATACAGTAATGATATAATAATGCACTACAATCACAAAAATTTCCTCTTTTTCTCTTTTTTTTCTTTTACATTTTGTTAAAGGGACAAATAAAGACTTTAGATTACAAAAAAATGACTTATCTTCCCATTTTTCTGCTGGGTCGGGCTTTAAAGGGTTAATCTTTTGGACCTGTGATATGAAACAATTTGCAACGCAGTATTTTCGTTGTGATTGGCTGTTTTCATTATCGCTAATTTTGCTCAGTAAATCCAGATTATCATAGAACCTAATATCATTTTTGACAGTTAAAGAAATGATTAGTTCTCATTGATTATTTAAAAACAGCAATATAATTATTTGAAAATCCGTGCAGTATAAATCTAAAATTAGATTTTTGAACCGATCCTTCATTTGATTTATTATTTTTGATTAAACTACTTGCATCATTTTTCTTGAATGTGCTGAAATGCTGAAAATGAATAAATAGCCTGTGATTACGTTCCTCCAAGCTTTCAACTTCTCATTTATATAATTACCTCAAATCCTCATGAATGATCTTGTACTTAAACTAGTTGGCATTTTACTGAAAAGGTCCCATTTTCAGCAAAGTAGAGATTACAGCATCTTCCTCCCAACTGCACTGATTACAATAGCTTTCTTTTAAACAATCATCTATAGAAAAAAAGGGAAGAAAATTGCACCCCAATAGAAGGAATAAGAGAATTTCACGGCTCATTAGCCAAGTGCAACATCAGAGTGAGAACACAAGCAGGAAGAAAGTAATCTGGGTTAAAGACATGGAGCCAACAGAGGATCTGTGCACCGATTACACAGCAAGACTAATAAAACCGAGCAGCACTTGAAGCTTTTTGCATTGTTGTCATTAATAACCCTTTGACAATGTCAGTCAGGGCTCAAGGAGCTACAAGACAACGCAAGGTAATGATAGAGAAAATGGACCAGGAGAGAAGGAGCAGAGGATGAAAGGAGAGCAGACAGATGGAGCAGAGGAAGAGGAGTTGTGTTGAGAGGAAATTTTGGCTACAGTCTTAATATGCTCTAAAATTCCAGTAGTTGTTGCGGATGTTTCAAAAGCCAAACAAGATGCCAGAAATGGGAGGGGAAAAGACTGAAACAGAAGGTTGATGGTAAATAATTCAAAGAAATTATAGAGTATATTCAGTCTCATTATTTAGGCAGAGCATACAGAATACTAAAACACTTCCATATGAGCGTCCGGTGCACAGGGAGCTCATACTGTAATACCGAGCAGGGTGAGTGAAGCTCCGTCCAGTGTCGAATCTCGCTGATGAAAGCATAAAGTTGCATAAAGTTCTCAAGTAAGTTATAGGATCTCCACAGCATTATGCATAATTCCTAAGGCTGTAAAATGCCACGGTGAGCAAATGCTGGGGTAATATAAGGTTGTGCACACAGTGTAAAGCAAAGTGAGTCTGTGCAATTACTGCCTCGATAGTGTGCAACAGCAGGAGAGCATTGCTGCAGGGGGTGGACACAATAACACAAATGGCATTCAGTCTAATGTATAATACAACAATACAGCAGCTGTGCAGTAAATCCTGATGCTACGAGCCAGTAATGTGGAGGCCTGGATGGGACTGTGTCACAGAGGTTACTGATGCAGCCATGTGTGATGTTATTGCAGTCAACAAGCCATGTTATAATCTAAGGATCACATAAGGATCAATGAGGAAGACTTCATGGAGGCTAGTTTTATGTAAAGTGATGAAACGGTGAATGGAATATAAACGTCTTGCTGGCTATCCACTGATAATAAACATTTAGTTGTGCATGAACTTATTTGCTTTTATTTTTTTTATGCAAGTTGTGACAACACATCATATAAAACACAAGAAAACATCCAAACACGAAACTCTTGTTCAAGTCCTGCAGTCTTCATTTCTCCAGTAGGATTGTTATTGTTGCACACTTCGACCATTTCTAGAGAGGCAGGAAGTAGGGATGCCATGATTACTTTATCTCACAATTAATCGCAATATTTAATGCCACAATTAATTCATGTAAAGATCCCTTTCCACAACTGCAGATCAAGTCGGAAGCAGAGTTCCACCACATCTGCATGTCGCTGCTTGTGTTGCTTTGTTTTCCTGCCTTGCATGTTGTGGTCGAGAAGGAAAGGTATGGCAGATTAAGTCATCCTCGTTGGATTTCTTTGGTTATAGAAACAAATGAAGGTGTTGTGGAGAACGGCTCACCAGCTTGTGAAATATGTCATAAAAAAGTTGCAGGGAAAGAAAATGTTTCACCGCCTGCAGGATAAACACTGGTTTTGTGCGATTTAGTAAAATTAAATGTATTGTAACTGGGTTGAATTACGTTAATGTTTACCTAACATAACATTGAATCAGTGTTGAACTGGTGTTTCATCCAGTATGAGAGTTGGTTTCATTGCTTTTTGTACTACTATAAAATTATTATAAGAATATTATAAAGAATATTGTAATAGTGTAGTTTAAAGAAAAACCATCCCACTTCCAGGTAGAGGTGGTAATATGTAGTATTTGTTTATAGTTTTGAGGACTGAGGGGATTTAGTTGGAACGGGTCTTTTTTCTTATTTTTCTTATTTTACTTTGTTGCTTTATTGTTTTATTATGTTGGTGTCAGAATATAGAAATTAATGAAAGTTATAATCATAATTATTTCTCTGACAATAATTTACCAAGAAAATCTATAATTGTGACATCCTTAGCAGGGAGGTTTGGTTGAGTAAAAATCCCTTAAAGACTTTTCACATTTTTTATAGGATCAAAACTTTTATTAGATTTGACAATTTTACTCACAAAATCCTGTTGTCATTGGAGAGAGATGAAGAAAAGTTAAGTCATGAGCTGCATAATGTTGATATGAATCTTACCAGGAACATAAATATAAGGCAAGGTTTTGAGATAGCAAGGTTTACAGCTGCTACCTGACGACAGAGAGGCCGAGATGTTAAACGTGAGACACTTTTCACCCAATATACCTATATGCCCTCTGATTATACTGTACCCGCAGAGTTCATGGGGTTGTGATGGGCCGTCCTGATCTTACTGTGACAGCATCATATACTGCTGTTTTGCAAGGTGTCACTAATCAATACAGGAGGTAGATGAAAGAAAATTGCCTTAAACATTAGATCTCAGCTTTAGGAAAAGATCCATCTTTACTCACTGCACTAAGTAATATATTCAAATAATAAATGTATAAAATGCAAACAGCAAATGAATAATACCAAATTAAAAGAAATCGTTGTTCCAAGTTGTCTCAAACTCAGGTTTTCTGTTTGTGGGTGCTGTAATTTAACTCATTCACCCTTCAGCTACCTCATGAGGACCCGTTGTTGTGTTTGCTGTCCAAGACTGATATTACAGTCGTCTGTGAGTCAGAAACCAGTGCCAAACATCAGCCTGTGTGGATCCTAGAGGCGCCAGCAGTATTGATAAAACTGGGCTGGTTGAGCCAATCCAGTCTAGGAGTGTGAGGAAGTTAGATGGACTCACTTGAGCATGAAAACTTCTTTACTCATTGTTAAGGTTAATGCAGTTTGGATAAAGTTAACATTTTTAGTCAACTTCATTCCAGACTGATGCTGGAATGAAACTGGTCACGTCGTTCACATAAAAGCTGGAGATGAAAGATGCAGAGTGCTGCTTCCCATCTGAGAGCACCATTACACCTGATTTCCACTGGATGCAGTGTGTTTTTGTTCTGTTTCCTCATATGATTTCACCTCACACTGGGAGTGTTACAGCATTGTATTTGATAAATAGGTCACACCATTTACCCTGAAGCTCCTGCAGGTAACTTCATCACCTTTTCCTGTCATACAAACATCATTTGTTGTGTCATCCTCCAGTTTCACGGCTGCCGATCCTCCTGTTAAAACCCTCATAGTCTAAACCAGTCGATAACGGTCCTGATTATATCATTGTATTGATTAAAGATCAGGTGTCTGCACAGGGTGTTTATGGCTGAGTCTTCTAATCTCTGTTGGTTGACATCAGCCAAGATACAATAACAACTTCATTTATTGAGCACCATGAACACCATATCTGATGGATGTCGAAGCAGCCTCAGTCTGAACAGTCAAGTCGCATTTCCTCCTACTTTTACATCACGGAAGTGAGACAGATATCACGAGTCTGCGACGTAGGAGGCGGGACGCGGCAAGATGCAACGGGCTGCGGGCGATGTCACATGTAGATCGTTTATACTGGCATCTGATGGCGGTCGCATTTAAATTTGAATGTGAACAACCATGCAAACAGTAGTTCAACATGTAAAGGCAGATTGTTCCACGTTTTAGGTGAGGCTTATCAGCTGATCTGGGCAGGAGAAAGGAGGCGGAGCAGCTCAGAGCGATGAGGCGGGGCAAGATCATTTAAGGCAAGGCAAGTTTATTTATATAGCACATTTCATGTTCAGGACAATTCAAGGTGCTTGAATTCCCATGCTTTAATGTCTCTGCATGAAATAAGAAATAAATAGATGAACAAATAAATAAATTAATAGATAAATAAATAAAATAAAATCATGGTCCATCTTAGAGCCCAGACTTGCAACTATAAGCTTTATATAATAACAATGATAATAACAATAATAAACCTTTATTTAACCAGATAAGTCAATTGATAACATCAATGATTTGGAAAACTTGAAGAGTCAAGGGCCCCAAGTCGACAGTGGGGGACTCACAGGAGCCTTTGGGTCCAAAGTTTAGGGCCATCCAGGCTTTTAACTGCGTCTGATGAAAAGAAACGTGTGATGGAAACTCTGACAGCTGAGTTATTTATCATTTTCAGTTGCTAACGGTTCAATGAAAGTACTTGGTTCGGTTTTTGGAAAACATGGTTCGTGTTAAATTGATTTCTTTCATAACATTTCCTCCCTCTGCATCCAGCATCTCCTCATATTTTCTCTGTGATCATGGAAAGGCATTCTGCCTCATCCGGCTCTCATTGTGTCTGTTTCATGTTGAACAAACCTGTACGGGGAAAAATGAGAAATGAATCATGTCTTGACTGACAGAATGAGTTAGAGCAGACTGGAAATAAAAAGTCCTTCCATCTCGGTTCTCAGCTGGCTTACGGTTAAACTTTTTCTTCACTTCAGGTTTTGCTTTTTTTTTTGGGGGGGGGTAAATCTTCTCACAGTCATAAAACTCTGCAAACTACTCAGGTGGAGCAGCCACCTCACCTGAGTCATTACTCCGGCCATTTTATTCATATTATTCATTGAGTTGTCATGCAGTGTGTTCACGCCTCAGTGCGACTCGTGTGCCCCGCTGGGCCACGGACGGAGAACCGTGGGAGCTGCGACTTATGGCTGAAGTGATTCTTCTGAAGGGGGGCGAGGGAAAGTCAAGATAAAGAGCGGGTGCTGGAGGTGGTGATTCTGAGACCACACAACCAGCATCAGAAGAAATTCACTCAGACGAGAAGTCTTTTAAGTGTTCTGTAGGAGACAACTCTTGGATGGTGTCATTCATGGAGAATGTAAGAGCAACACACCCCTGCAAGAAACCGACAATCCACCGAATTTCCTTGATTATGCAAAACACGACTCAGAGAGAGTAAATGAGGATGCCGGCCAGTTGAATGGGAGGTTCGACTCCGTCCAGATCCTGTGGGGGTGTGCTGATCTGTGGAGGGTCACGGTAAAAACCAGCACATTCCCTCAGCCGTCCTACACTCAAAGCAACACAATGTTTCTTTCATTCTTCAGCTGCCTCCCACTACCAACCACCTGACAATGACAACACTGGCTGTCTGCTACAGTAAATCACCTCCTATTTGTCTTATGGGACATCTGCTCCTGCTGGAGCTAAATACAGAAGTAACCTGCTCCCATGCTTAGAGTCGGTGCAACTGGAAAAACATGGAAATATGCAAGAACTGTTGAGGAGCAACTACTGGGGTTATTTCAGTTCAACGTTGTTTATTTTTCACGTTAAAGCTGCACAGTTAATCAGGGATATGAATTTCTAATGATTTTATGTTTTTACTCTTAATGTGATGCAGTTTGGAAGTTTTAAAGTGTTTGCCTTGTTTTTAATTCCAGTTTTATTATTATATTCTCAGGTCATCATTACTGATGCTTTGATTTAAAAATACTTTTTTTATATGGTCGATATTGGGATATTCTTTACTGGAATATCAATTTCAAGGTAGTTAGATCTGTGTTGGTGACCACAGTTGTGACATCAACGTCTCAAATTAAGGTTTAGTTGCTTTAAATGAAAAAAAGGCAATTTTCTGATGTAATCTTGTAGTTATTGTTTATTTTCAAGCTCAGCATTTAATATGTAGCAGTAACCCATAGTTACAACAACATGCATGAAGTTGTCACATATTTTTAATCTTTGTTTAGTCCTAGAGCTTTTATATGAGCTCAATATAGAGCCATACAATTTGCAGCTGGAAATCAATGTTTTTGTCACTCTGCAAGAAAGAAAAAGAGAAAAGGATTTGCATGGTTGGAAAAAAAAAAGAGATTTGTATTTGATAAGATTAATGATTTTTGTAATATGATTTGATGACATCTGCTACAGTGCATCATCTCTCAATATATCTTACAAATACTGTTCAAAGCAAAAACGCTAAATATTTGATAAAGTTGGAGAGTCTTTATTATGAAGGTTTACTATTATTCTTTGTCTTGTGCTAGAAATGATGGATTTGTGCTTTTGGTTGGGCAAAACAGGCAAGCCAGGATTTATTAAGTTTTCTTTTTCACACTTCAGTGTAAATGATTCATTAATAAATCAAGTAAATAATCATTTGATTAAATAGGCATAAAAATAATCATCTTTGTTGGCATTGGCGATCAATTTTCTCCAGAAATACAAACTTTTTAATAATAAAATAAAAGTACAAGATGACATTTTTGCCCACTGGGACAGAATAACTATGAAAAACACAGTCATATACACATTTCACGAGTTCTTAAATGAGTTTTGTGACATGTTAGCCAACGGAGCAACATTATCCCCGATTAGAGTCACATTTCTGTCCTGCTGGCTGATGCAAGTACCCTCTCCTTGTTAGGTCTCTTCCTCACAGCAGATGGAAATATCTGACTCTTAATCTCCTACATGCTTCACTATCTTCACTGTATTTATTTGTTGTTTGATGCTGCTCAGGTACAGTAGAGTTTTATCAGAGCTTGTTTGCTGAAAGCAGCCGCCTGTTCCTGCAGGAAACGAGGTTTATGTGAGCACTGAAGCCGAACCGTGTACAGTTGCACTGCCGAAGAATTTAATCAGCAAGCTCAAACAGGCTGAAAAAGACATTTAAAGTTGCTCTAAAGGATAAAGATTCACCTTTAAATACCACATTACTTTGATTTAGGGTTAGCATGGTGTATTTTAAAATGATTATAGGTTGAATTTCCACACAGTTTCGGTCTGATACTGTACCGGCCATCATTTGACCTCGCGTTGGAAGTAAATGGACGCTGTCCTTGTTGCTGAAGGTGTGACAGAGTGTGTGCATCTACCTAAAGTGGCCCGTTGTCCTTTGTCCCTCAGCTCTCAGACTTCCTGATTGCTGCTATTTGGTCAGCCATGGCACCCGCTCGCTGCAATTTACGAGACGCAAGAGGTTGTGCATGTGTGCGTGAGAAGAGGCGAAGAAGCAGAGAGAGAGTGAGTGGAAAGAGAGGAGGAGGAGGAAGAGTGTGGCAATTTGGAGTAAGCGCAAGTGTGTGTCTGCATGAGTGTGCGCAGACAGTTCAAGTAGCAATTTGGAGAAAACGAGTGTGTGTGTGTGTGCGCGGCCACCGTTAACGTGTTTGTGTGTGTCGACAGCTCCAACAGCTTTTCGAGTGGCTACTTTGATGTCTGACCCACTTTGGCTGTTGCTGAGTATAAAGCTATTTATTTAGTTGCAAGTGTGTGTGTGTGTGTGTGTGTGTGTGCGCGTGCGTGTGTGTGTGTGTGTGTGTAAGGCTATTTATCTGGACTGGAAGAGTTTTGCTGTGTGTGCTGTTGGACCCCCAGTATCTGCTGGTGGAGACAGCAGACAACATCTCACGCTCCGTCTCCTCTTCCTCCTTTTCCCGGTTTTCTGCTTCCATCTTTGCCGTTTTCCTCTTTCTCCAGCTCCTTCCTCTCCTGGTCACACCACTTTTCCTCCCCCCTCCCCTCCACTTAATGTAATGTGTCTTCATGCCTCGCACTACCCAGTCCCTCCATCTTCTCCGTACCATTAACTCTCCGTGATATAGTGGTTAGTTGTGGCTCTCCGTTCTGATTGGCTGAATCATGTTAGAAGCTGTTGCGAAGCACCAGATAAATCTATTTTTTCCACCTACTGCCAGACTGTGCCATGAGATCGGTTGTAACCAGAAATAAACACAGCAGCCAAAGACTCGTGTTCAGCATTGCTGGCGTGGGAATCTGGAAGCTGACTTAGGGTGCATGCAACATGGGTGCTTAAATCTCAATTTCTGGCTGTCCGGACTATTTTCTGTACGTCATGTCCTTACTCTCTTCCTATATTCCCTTGCTCCAAGCTTAAAAGTGGTGAAGCTCTATCATGTGTAGGAAATAGAAGAAAGAAAATTAACAAAAATAATTGAACAGAGCATTTTTAATCACTGTTAAATGTAGGTTTTTCTCAAAAAAAAAAAAAAGGACGTCTCTGTTTTATTTCTTCATCACTCACAGTCTATAATAATAATAATCTCCCAATAATAACTATCTACCCTCTTCCAAGAGATCATATGTTGTGTCGGTGAAATATCTCTTTTTCTTGGCTATTTTTGTCCAGCTTCAATCCCATTTCACATAAAAATGTGTAATAGCCATGTGCTCCACTGAGCAGATCGTATTAGTTTCAAAAGGGTTTTATCACATCAGGTGATAATGGTCAAAGACTACATTAGGAGGTGGAACTGGTGGCTTACAGAGCACAAAGTTTTCAGAACCTTTCAAGTTTTCCACTTTTTATGTTTAATATTAATCCTAAATTTGATTAAATTTCTTTCCCTTTTTTTTCTCTTGGTCCATTGGTCTCTACATGATTCTCCATAATGTCAACATACAAATTGCTTTTTACTTTAATAAAAAGAAAAAGGTATCCGGTGTTAAGATTTTTTTTAAAAATGACTCCTGAGATCGATTGTTTTATTCTGTTAGTCTCACATCAGAATGTAGAAGAGCTGCTTTGGTCCACAATGCAAATATTTTGTAATTTAAAAAAAAAACCCTGAAAACTCCTGAACTTTATAGCTATGCTGTTACATTTCTACTGTTTAGTAATGTGCAGAAGTTTGAGTCACCACTTTTTTCTTTATGTAGCATACTGTATATCGCCTGGGAATCAGGAAAAATGCAGCGATTTGGTGAATTCTGATCTGTTAAATACAGCAGATAAAATATTTTGTATTATAACAAGTTTGAAAATATTTGGTCTGAGCGGCTTTATTCTTCAACACAGCCTGAACCTTCTTAGACAAGTTTTCTTGACATTTCTTTAAAGCAACACGACTGAACTTTGCCAGATTTTATCATGGCTCATTCAGCATTCATCTTGTCTCTTCTCTGAGCTCTCTCCAGTCAGTAAAAGTCAGTCCGACGTCGACTCTTGTCTCATCTCTTGCTGTCACTTTTCCTTTTTATCGCTTCCTCCGATAATGTCTTGTGGGTTTCTTTGCCGAATCAAACATGTGCGTGAGATAATGTGGCTCAGGGGTCAACAAAGGTGAAAAGTAGGCAGTCTTAGCAGTAAAATACACTTTATTCCCCATTTTCACCTTTCATTGCATGATCAGGAAAATATCCCAACATTGAGATATTATAGCTGCAAAACTTGTTGAAACATTTCACCGCTGAAGTCTCGGGAGCCCAAAGCCTAACTGTTTATCGAGTGCACACCTGTTCTAAACTAATTCAAAGCTCACATCCAAACCAAACTACTTGAAAAAGATACCAGCTTTAATACTTCAAAATAAGTAGAATATGCAAAATAAAGAAAAACAACAAAAAGAAAACCCTTCTCTTGGTTTTACTCAATTATGTAATCTATGATGTGACCAGGAAGTGTTGGGATGGCCTGCAAGGAGAGTCCAAACAAGCACGCAATGGCAACACAAACAGACCTGGGATGGCAAGGTTACATGGCGATGACCATGATAAAGGAAAACGAGCAAATCCAAAGTAACGGCCATTAAGAAATAACAAGAACAAGAAGAACTTTGGAATAATTGTGCCTTAGATTTGACTTGGAGGTCAGAAGTTGGATCTGGGAATTAGCAGCCATCTTTAATGAGCGAAGCTGGAACTAGCGAGTCTTGCCCGACTTTTTAAGTTGGATATCTGACTTCAAGGGGTGTTGTTGTTGTATTTCCGACTGGAAAAAAAACAACTTACGAGTACAAATTGAACGCACCATGATTGTGTGAACAGTGATCGGGGTTTATCAAAACCCCATCAAACCATAGGTTTCCTACCAGTTAGAAAAAGTTTGAGAACCACTCTGCATTTGGATGATTACCAAACCAGACCCCTTACCCACAGATATCTTCCAGTGAAGCCTGGAACCAACCTGACCCGCGACCCTCACGTTAACACATTTAATCATTGTAAACACCCCCCCGTCCCTCCCTTCATCACAATACTTTCCTTTATTCGTTCTTATATTCAATGTGGTGCTATTGTTTTCTTGTTTTCTTTTAAGATGAACAATAGGAAAGGACAACATCGTAAATGTATTTGATGGTTTATTTAAAGCAGAAATTGCTCTTAACATTTTTTTTTTTACTTGCATAATATTGCACTGAACCACCTCCCCTATCTCTGTTATTTATTCATTGGATTTAGAGATTACTGGGTAAACAAGATATCATCCACCTTCCCTGGTTTCAGGTGTGTTCTCTGTTCCTGAATCACATAACCAGCAGCAGAAAAATCTCGCACTGGCCACGCTGGACGCTGGGACGGCCAGTAAAGCTGAGCCCAGTGCATGATGAGTGAAACACTTGTCAGGTCCACAGAAATAAGAGAGGAAAAAAATGAAAGGAAAAAAGGGAATCCCGTCCGTCCCCCCTGCACTCAATACTGTAAATATCCGCCAGTACCTGTGAAATTCCATCTATGTAATTTTTTCCCCGCGGGGTATCCGACCCGTTGCAGGACTCCTGGCTCCAGGCTGGAAAGAAAAAGTTGTGAAGTGCAGTTTCTCTGCCTCAAGACGCTGCAGGGCAACAACGCCTCTAAGAATATACATTATGAATGTTAGTGTGCCATCAAAATGACTTTCAAGGCCGGAAACGAATGTAGTATTGCTTTAAGTAGTCTTCAGGAATAGTTCTCCAGGCTTCTTGAAGGATCTTCCAAAGCTCATCTTTGGATGTTGGCTGCCTTTTCTTCTGTTCTCTATCAAGATGATGCCACACTGCTTCAGTAGTGTTGAGATTCATCTCTCCATCAGACCTGTTGCCACTGATTTTCAGTCCAGCTTTTTGTCATTTGGCATACCTCAGGCTTTTCTTCCTCTTTATTCTCCTTAAGAATGGCCACCCTTTCCATGGTGGGTTTTCTGATGAGGCTCTAGAGAACAGTATGGATGAAATGAAGGTCCAGTGTTCCTTAGAACACTTCTAAGGAGGTAAAAAACATGTCCAGTAACATAACAGCACTACAACGACCCGAACGGGACACAGGGAGATTCTTTCTTTTAATTTTTGCCTTACATCAGCAGCAAATGGAAATGAAAGTTTATTTAATAAATCACTATAAATCATATAATTTCCCTTTGTGCCGTTTGGGAGCATCTGCTGCTCTGGGAAGGGTGCTGGAGGACAGATGTTGCTCCAGGATGGTGGTGTCTGAGGCTGTGGGGGGGGGATCACAGTATAACCACTACAACAACAAACTATACACCACTGCTTTCTCTCAGCTGTGGCTGCTTAAGTACCAAAAATAAATGGTTAGGTTTAGAAATTAATAAAAATTCTGGTTAGCCTGAAGTATAAACACATGGTTTGGCTCATATTTGAAAAGAAACATGTTACAAGTTCAATTAACATCACCTTCATATTACACAACATACTAAGCAGTGAAAAAGTGTAATGCTTTCTGCTCTGTTATTTGAAATGATTATAATTTCGACAAGAATACGCGAGCGTACCTTTTACATATTTTCTTTCGAGACTGGGTTGCTATCGAGGTTTCCCTCGTTTTGCTCTGTTATTTATGTGTTTTAGTTGCACCCACCTGCTCTGCAGATCTCCCTGGAGAATTTCTGACACCTACTGCTTATCTCAATTATTTGAAATACCAGTAGTTGTTGAAAGCACAAATGAATTAGCATTTTAATTAGCTGATTTTCCTGAAGATTTCTTACATTTCACACAGCTTTTGTGGAACGTGGAAGACTTTTTGCTCTGTTTAAAATAACTTATCTCATTTATTATGATTTGCATTAAAGGATATGACTTTGACACATAAGAATATGCTGGGTATGTACATTATTGATGCTGAAATGATCATTATCATAGTCTTTTATCTCCAAACTTTTCCCAGCAGAGGCAGTAATAATAGAGCAAACATGGCATGCTCATATAACCAGCTGTGTAGAACATTTCTGCTTTGAAAATAATATGAAATTAAATTATATGGAGCTTAATGACTGTCAACACTGCTGGTCTCTGTTTGATTTAGTTTCCAATCACTGCATGGTGCCATTAATTTTCATGAAGTCAATGAATCTGATACGTTTATTATTTTTAAACTACAATTCTTGCTGCTTTTAGACTTTTAAATCATTGATTTGATTTGGACAAAAGGCATGGTTCTGTTAAAATGAGTTTGGGGTTCAGATGAATGATTTATAATATGAAGACATTATAAAGTTCTGTTTTTAGTTTTCCTATCTAGTTTAGTTATGTAGACATGGTGATTATGACTTGATGAAGTTCAAACTGAGCATCAGAATGGTTACAGAGAGTGGTCTGAAGAAGAGAAAATATCCAGTGAGCAGCAGTTGTCTGGACCAATATGCCTTGTTGTCAGAGGTCAGAGGAGAATGGGCAGACTGGTTGGAGATGATAGAAAGGCAACTGAAACTCTGATAAGCACGTGTTCCAACCAAGGTGTGCAGAATAGCATTTCTGAACACAAGATGAGGCTACAATTCACTCAGACTCACCAAAACTGGACAACGGAAGATGGGAAAACATTGCCTGGTCTGAAGAGTCTCCATTTCAGCTTCACATTCAGACGATAGGCTCAGAATCTGGTGAAAACCTCATGAAAGCATGAATCCATCCTGATATGGATCAACGGTTCAGGCTGCTG
>JAOXYM010000017.1:25575301-25588042 GCA_028567055.1 Leptatherina wallacei
ACTTTCCTGGTCTTAGTGAGGACTGGTGTTATATGATCCACTTTCCTGGTCTTAGTGAGGACTCGAGCAGCAGCATTTTGGACTAACGAAAGCCAAGAATGAATGATCTGCAGATGGGAAAAGGCTTGGTCAGTGTTGATCTGTGTGTTATTTCTACAAGGTACTGTTATTAATAAATAGTTTTGTTCTTTGTGGTGCTAAATCTATTAATAAATTAATCTGACATCATTTTAGCTTCATAATCTGACAAGTGAGGCTGTCCTGAAAAAATGTCTGTATATTGACTGGGATGAAAAGGGTTGAGCTTCTACATGCATTTCAACATTAAAACAAAAGAATAATAATTTAAAAACAGGCAAAAAAAATGTCTTCTTGAGTTTTCTGTGTTAAAATGTTTTCTGTCTTCACAGGATATGATGAGACAGAATTGAAAGGTTGAAGGAAGTTTTATAAAGAGCTTGATGAACATGACCCTGACAGGTAAGTAGAGTTTTAAACATCTGGTCCACATAAACATGCATAGAGTACCAAATATTGGCTCATACATGTAAACGTGCATAAACTGCAGATGAACAAAAATTGCATCATAACTGAATAAAAATGCATTTTTCTGTGATGTAAGATACTGAGCATGCAAACATATTCCTGCTCTACTCAGACTTAAAGGCCGTTGAAGAGTCGCTGAAGTGACAAGCATCTCTCAGTCGTAGCTTGTTCATCCACTCAGCTTTTGAACCGTAATCACTCCACTTCTGCTGCTGCTGGCCGGCGTGATCGCCACCTGTGCCCACAGCGTTGGCAGCGGCAACGGCAGCGGCAGCCAGGAAACGCATCAGCAATTCATCACAGAACTCTGATTGAAACAAACGCTCTGGTGTAATCTGTGAGATCTTCATTCACGATACATAAAAAAAAGAAAAAAAAAAGAACAAAAGCTGTGTGAGACAAAATATATCCAGCAAGGCTGAAAGACGCAGCTCTGGGACCAGATACAGACGTACTATGGCAATAAAGTCAATCAATTCTAAGTCGGGCAATCCTGCAAACAAGCATAAAAACAACCAACCATATAATCCTTTTGGCAGAGGAAACAATAGAGTGAGGCTTTGCAGTTTGGATATAAAAGCTCAGCAATGTTTTAAACTTTTCAAAAGCAACATCAGGCTGAATACGTATAACAAGTCTGGATGAAAAAAACAAACTAATCAAGATATAGATTCAGTATCACACCAGACGTAGTCATGGTAGGATTGGCTTTGTTCTGAAAATCCTTATTTACTCAACATTCATTCATCAGCTTGATCCTTCATGACAATTCTTGTGTGTACATGACAGAGTTATGCATTTATACTTTGGAAAACCATGAACTCTTCTGAGGGCCATGCCTACTTTTAGCCTCAAATAAAATAAAATGAGTATATCTGTGCTACAACAAGCCTTATTTGAATACTTTTAGGGACGCAGTAAAGAGAAACGCTTGTGCAGTTTGTTAAGATGTGTCATCAGTAGAGATACACGATATTATCGGCGCAATATCAGCTTCAAAATTGGTCAAAATATCGTCAATTCCACCGATATAGATAAACGATGTGCGACGATATAATCCAAGTCGGTTTTCAAGTAGGATAGGATGCACATATCTTACTGTTGTCATGATTCCGTGTGACATGTACACAATGCAAGTTAAAATATTTTCTTATTTTGCACAAGGATTGATATCGATTATCGGCCAAATGAGTTGTAAATTAATTATTAGGGTATCGGCCAAAAAGCCAATATCGTGCATCCCTCGTTGTCAGGATATGTGCTACTGTTATAGAGTATAGATGAAGATGGCCCACAGCCCGAATGAAAGATGTTTCAGTGTTTTAAAAATACTTTTAGGATGAACATGATCCTCCCCTTTGGAAGGATTCAGCTGTAGCCCTAAGCCCTAAGACGACAACGTTTCCACATTAAACGCAAAACTTGCAAAGAAATAACATTTCCACGACAGCATGATTGAAAACTATCTCCATGCAGAAAACTCAAATAAGACCAGAAACGATGTAGAGTGCATGCCAGGCCTCTAGCGGGCGGTGAAACGTTGCAACGGCACACCCAGGTGTGCACCACATCCTCATAAGACTGGAAAACCCAACAGAAGCGTTGTGTGCCAACCTCCGGGCTGAATCGTCATCAGTCTCAAAATTGTCCTCCCCGGTCTTATCCAGAAGCTTCTTTAGGTAACCCTCCACTTATACAGACGGGCACTGATTATCTGGCACATGTAACCTCTCACGGCATAGATGCTCTACCACAGTGGTTCTCAAACTGGGGGTCGGGACCCTCATGAGGGTCACAAGATCATTTCAGTGGGTCGCTAGATGATTGCATGAAATATATACAGCAGTCTACATTTGTCAAATAAATTTGGGATTTTTATCAGAGCTGTCAAAATTAAACTTTTAATGGAAATAAATGTGTGAAATTAGCGCCTTAATGCAAAAACAACAAAGTTTGTAAACGTCATTAAAACTCTGAATGAGGCATTATCTTGCTGAGAGAAGCGGATTTCAGGCATGTAGGCGCTTTGTTACCGCCGTGAACTGAGTCCAAAAAAACCTCCTTTATCCTCATTTATAAAGATTCTGACAGTCTTCCAAGCGTATACATTTTGAAGATGGCTGCAAGGGGGGGGGGGGGCGGACACCGGCCTATGTTTTCTTGGGGGTCTTGGCTCAAAAGGTTTGAGAACCACTGCTCTTCCAGGAACAGGTTTTGCTTCAACAGACCAAATAAATTAAAAAGATGCAGCAGCACAAACGTTTCTAGAGCTAAGCAGGGTCTGAGTGAGCAGACTGGGAAGGCTGCCAGATTATCCAACCTGTTCTACTCGCCTTGCAATGCATGAAAAGTTCACTCTGAAGGCCCTTGTTTAAATCTTTCCGGTTTTATCCACTCAAAACTCTGTTACCGTGTCAACGAGAGCCCGGAACACAATAAATCTTTTGCGTTTTACTGTCTCTGCATTGTGGTGTAAATCATCGTACTATATGTGAACATTATTTCTGCAAAGATGAACTCTGATAGAGTGAAGGAGAACAAAATTAGAAAAGTTTAGGTACAGACGGATCAGGCGAGGGGAGCGCAGGTTCTAAAATGTTAATTAGTTTTAAATATGATTAAAGATATTTGATTTCATCCATCCATCCATTTTCTGTCACTTATTTGGAGCTGGGTCATGAGGGTTGAATCTCCCTCTCTTCCTTCAGGCGCATTCCCAATATGATCTCGCCTCTTCCCATTAAGATATGTCCAAAGTCCACTAGAGGGCAACTCGACCAGATGCCTGGACCACCTCATGTGACTCCTTTCACTGGGAGGAGCTACTTTAGGTCCCTACCAGATGACCGAGCTCCTCGTCTTGTCCCTGAGGGTGAGCTCAGACACGCTTTGGGAGGAAACTCATTTCAGCTGCCTGTATTTGCAATTTCATTCTTTCGGTCACTACGCACAGCTCATGACCAAAGGTGAGAGCTGGAAAGTAGAACGACCGGGAAAATGCTTTCTCTTCACCAAGACAGACCAGTTACTGCTTGTGCATCACTGCAGACGTCTGCCTGTCAATCTCCCACTCTGTTCTACCCTTACTAATAAAAAAAAGACCCTCAGATCCTTTAAACTCCTCCTCTTGAGGCCGAAACTCATTCCGAGCTTGGAATGGGCAATCCACCTTTATCTGATTTAGAACTTCAGATTTTGAAGTGCTTATTTTCATCTCGGCTGCTTCACACTTGACTGCAAATTACACCCAAACATGCTGGAGGTCTCTGCTCGCGGAGGCCAACAAGACCACACTATCTGCAAAAAAGCAAAGATGCTATCCTAAACCGATTTACCGGGAAACCTCCAACCTTTCAGCTGTGCTTGCGAATCCTGTACATAAAGGTTATGAAGACAAACTTTTCAATATTTAATTTCCATCTTTCTTTTTAATTGTAAATGTTTCCTCCTAAATGCCAAAGAACAGTTGTTTCTAAGAAAGAAAACACATTTCTTCATATAATAATGCATTTTTGATTTGTTTGTCCCTTGAAAGGGACAGAAAATCCAGCCTTGCAAATTACAATCTACAGCAAAGTCAACTCCTTACCTCCCCTGTATCACCCTAACTGAGGCTTAAACAAACATGGAAGAACTCTGAAGCCAGTGTTTGGTTTGTCCTCTCTAAGCTAATGTAGCTACATGGCAGAGGCAGTAGGAATATTTCAATGAGGTCCAAGGTAAGATAGAATTTAGAGTTGGGCGACCAATCAATAAATCAATGTCAATTCAATTTATTTGTATAGAGCCAATATGAGGGCATTTTACAGATATAATCAATTCAAGCCCATTCATTGTGATCCAATCAATATTTATACAAGCTAATTCATAAAAAAAAACCTAGCTAAGGAATATTTGTCACTATTTGGCAACAACCATCAGGATCATTTTAAACTTAGAATCAAAGTGTGAGATACTGGGATTCTTGGGTGTCTAGAAACCCTTAAATAACAGCTTTGAGCCTTTTGCAATGTCAAAAACAAAACTCTAAAGAATATTACACACCATATAAACTTTGAAAGTCCTTAATCGCTCACATTCAGGGTAAACACAGAAAAAGCAAGGATCAACCAATCAAAGTTCATTTGCTCTTGTAGCTGCTGGAATCTGCTGGCTGCAGTGTGGATCTATTTTTAAGTAATAGAGGGTTACCAACCAAACCCAGGGGACCCTGCCTCATTTTATTAACCTCATAAAAAGTTTATATTTTATGTTATTATATATATTGTATTATTTGTTTCTTTTATTTCCATTTTATTTTACTTATTCTAATTTATTTTCCATGTTACTTATTTATATATTTACTCATTAAACCCTTTAAAGCCCGACCCAAGTAAAAATGGGGAGAAAATTATTCTTTATTTGGCCCCTTTGACAAAATGTTTTTGAAAAAATAAATAAAAGATTATGTATATCTACTATTCATTAGTGTGATATTTCGAAATTATTGTAGTGTAGTCTTCTGCTTCATGGTATCCATTAGGGGCCAGAAGACAAGTATCAGATTGTGCACAACAGGGTTTTGAGCAAAGTTTTTTTTTACCATAAAGTGATGCAAAATGTCTCAGAAACTGTACTATCAAATATAATATGTTTGGCATTATAGAGTTAGATGCGTAAGTTACAAATCACAATGAATCTACGAAATTGTAAACCTCATATTACAACCTGAAGTCCCATCTATGATGTAACAAATATATAACAAGTTATTCTTCTGCCTTAAAAATGTTATGTATTTAAACAAAAAGCAGCCATTAGGTGTGAGGCAGGGAACCCAAACGGTTAGTTAGAACATAGTTAATGAATTATTTTCTTTAATTTATCCTGAAAGTTACAGACTGGACCTCTAAATGACTTTAAGCATTTTGCTCATCTCACATGTTCACATGAAATACTTTTTCATGTGTTTGCAAAGTTTTAGTTTTTAGCATTGGGAAGCTTCAGAACTGAACAGAGTATAAAATCATTAGGTTTTTTTTATTAGCTGGTGGAGTCAGTAACAAACTTCAGTTTCTTCCAGACACTTCAAATGATTTGTACTTTTTTTTAGTCTGCAGCTCAACTTTAAATCAGCAGTGATTCACACATTATCGACCCAAATACAATATTTAAAAGTAAAAGTGTGTTTTAAAGACGTTTTGAAGACAAAGGAGCACTTTGTCAGACTAGACTGCAAGTTCCAGCTCTTTCTCCCATAATAAGTGAACATTAATCCCATAGTGGTAGAGTTTGTCTGTCAGACACACAAACTTTGGGTGTTTGACGGATGATTTAGTCCCTGCTTTGTTTCTGTACTGCAGAATGTTTAGAGGTGTTTCTGACTTATTTCCACCCCTTGGAGGAATTTATAGTTTCACTGGCAACAAAAACAGATTAAGAAGTCAAAGCACTGAAGGTTAACTTAGCATTTAACAACCCTTTAAATTTGATGCACAAAACTCAAAATAACTTCAGAAATAAATGCAAGTTGACTGCTTTTTGTATGATCAGAATATTTACTAAACTGCCTATAAATAATGAAGTAAAGATGAAGCCTTGTTTTGTTCAGTATGCAGTATAAGTCTGGGCTGAAATTATTTCTCCAGATTGCTCCAGGTCAGCCTGCAGCTCTTTTAAAGTTTTTTTTTTTCAGGTGATCTACCTTTCACAACTTCTACAAACTTCTGTCGTCGTGTTTCTCATTAGCAGCATGTTTTCTGGCTGCTCTGATAGCAAATTACTAACAAATGTCCAGTCTATTAGAATTATACTCCCACCTCCCAAACATGTGCACTGTGAAAAATAAACAAGAATAAAAAACTTCATGGGGGCGGTCATCAGTAATCAAATGAATTTGATCAATAAGCGTGGGCAACTATAAAAGTAGATATTTTGTCAGTTTGCTGATATGTGGAGTGTTCACAGGAGAAATCCATCTATAAAAAGAACCAATCAGCACAGCTTAGGTTTCCATAGTTACAGCTCATGCATCAGAAAAATCTTAATTCAAAAAAGAAAACAAACTTGAAATGACTTTATGTGAGATGATTATTATTTTATTATATGAAAATATGAATATTATATTCATATATATATAATAATATATATATATTATTAATGTTTTATGTAAAGCACTTTGAATTGTCTTGAACCTGAAAATGTGCCATACAAATAAACTTGCCTTGCCTTAAAGATCAGCGTTTAGTTCTTCATTATGACTGTTTGGACCAATAGTGCATTACAAATGCAAATTATCTCTCTGGTTTTCATTTTGTCTTTGGTTTTATCCCTGAGGTCATTTTCTCAAAAGGAAATCTATCACTTCACCATAGAAAAAAAACCCTGACATCCACTCTGCCTGTTTCAGGCACTTCCTCCCTCAGATGGTGTCGGTCGATCATGGCCTAATCAAGATCCTGCTAGTGATTCCTGTCTTTATTTGGACATCAGCTCAGTGTCAAATCAATTGCATCCCTAGAACGTCTGAATATAAATCTCTACCAGACTTTGTGCAACTGTGTTTTAGCTTCTTATGGAGAAGAAAATGAGGGTCGGGGAAGATTGAACACAATTACTTATTGAGCACAAGAGGTTGCTACCTCCAACCTCTGTTGTATTTTCTGTACACAATTGGTTGTGTTTCCCAGGATGGATCAGGTGAGGTTGTTTATGCACACACACACGGTGTAAGTGTTGGGTTTGATTACAGATAATGAATCACTTTGCATAGCAAGTGTTGGAAGTGCGGTGGAGAGCTGTTCAATCTCAGGCAACCTCTTGTTTCACCTGAACACGAACAACAACAAAAAAGGGAACACCAGGCGAGAAGTGAGGTGCAATCAGTCCCTCCTAAATGAGCAGAAAAGTGGAAAGACTCCAAACTTCTTTGCTCTTCAGCACTAAAACATCTTCAGCTTTGAAACCGGAGAGCAGCGTTGACAGTGTGGTGAAAAAGGCCCTTCAGAGATTCCACTGACTCAGACGCCTATACGATATGTGAAGCGTCTCTGGCAGCCATGACCCATTTCTGCACAGAAGCAGGAGTGATCAAAAATGTTAGAACAAATGTTATTGCTTTCTGTTGCCTCCCTGCGGGTTTCAGGCTTTCCGAGTCTTGACTTCCTGCAAGAGGAACCGTTGGCCCATCCGTAGCAGCCATTACGCACCGACCAGCATGTGTTTGATGCACAGCACGCAGGCATGGTAATGCCTTGAGGATCCGATCGATCCGGCTCTCCTTCAAAGTTGATGTTGAAATACAACAATGATGTAAAGCTTACACCTTTCAGGGCATGTTTACCCGATAAATATTAAGAGATAAGTACATTTAAGTGTCTGAATTGAGTCTTTTATAGGTTTTAAATCCTCAAAACTGCGCAAATTGGACATATAGATGCCCAAAACTGATGAAGAAATGTTTAAAACCAACAGAAGAATGATGCTAACTAATGCTGAGATGCATAGATTCTCTAAATTCTCCAAACAGATCCAACAAAGCAGTCATGACGTTTAATGTTCCATCATTTGCCCTCAATCCTTTGCTCTAACGGGAAAAACATAAACAGCTCTGGGATCATGTTTAAATATCGTTAAACATGTTTGATTTAATATGTGGAAATGTCTGTGTTTCAGTTTCTCAGCTGCCGTGTCAGGTTACATCATGCAGCAGACAGAGAGCGGCATTTAAATACTCCGCTACAGTCTGTGATTAAACAGATGAATAATGAGGAAAAATGGTGTTTGTTTCTCTGATGAAAATCCCATTTCGTATTTGCAGGAGCATCACATTGTATCCCTCAGTACTGCAGGCAGACAAGCAGAAATATTTGTTTAGTGACCAGCTTCCTGACGACAGATTTGTAAACATTAATCTGACACACAACATGTTGGAACTAATTTGAATAGTAGTCGATGTAGCCTGGAGGCTTCAGCTTGAAGCAGAGATGAGGCAGGCTACATAGATCTGATAAGCTCACATCTAACTCCGCACCCAGATATTTGTCAGATTTGTAGTTATCAGCCTCAACCAGTATATTATTACACTTGGCACAGCTCTCCTTATACCCACAAAATGTTTTATTTATCTCTTTAAATATATGGAACCGTACCAAAAGTACCTGGATGCAGAGAAGATGGGAGACCACAGGGGTATCATCTCAAGAGGAACCATCTAGCTTTTGGGGGAAAATTGCCTACAGGGCTTTCTGGCAGGGAGACTTCAGGAAGTCAGGTTACAGTAGGTTGTAAATAATGCAGCAATTTTTATGCAGTGACCAGGTTGTTGTGGTTAAAAGGATACATCAGGGGATTTGCCGCAGGAATGCATGGTTTCAAATCCTATTTCGTACAGTTTCCTGCACACTAAGCCTTTTTCTCATTTTCTTTGCAAATATATTTTTAAGTTATATAACAGTGTGAATAGACTATAGATGATTGGCAAATCCTGTGAGGTTCTGATAATAGATGATTGTTATGGTGTAGTCCCATGCCTTCTGATAGGTTGCCTACTCCTTCATGCAAATTCCTGGTCAGTTGTTTAAACCCAAGTGGAAAGTGTCCAAATGTGACTCAGGATGTACCACAGCATGGTGGTGATCCTTTTGATGCGGCAGAAATGTTCTTTTATAGGACCTATATATAAGCAATTTGAATATTTCACTGTCATGATTAGTTTTATTTATAATTTGATGTGCATATAAATGTGTTGCGTGTGCTGGTAAAGCAAATGCATGTTAATAGTTTGTCTTGTCAGAGGGGCTTTTAGAGAGAAGCCTGGAGTCGAGGTTTATCGTGCATGTGTACAGCTTGGGCCTGAGAAGGCAGCAAGTACTGGAGCCTCATATCTAAGGGCTTAGTGTTGGTCATATAATTGTCCATAAGGATTATTTGAATATTTTCTGATTTAGTTTGACAATTTTTGCTTTTTAAAACTGTAACATCCCTTTACTGGTGAATAATCTGAGTATCCATCTCCTCCTTCCACCTCTCCGCCAAAATAAAATACTTTTTTTTTTAATTAAAAAGCTTTTCTGATAATATACTGACATTTTTTATGTTAGGGATGAAATTAACCACAGTAGTTCAAATGTAAAGAAAAAACATGTAATTTTAAGACTTAGCCAGATTGACTTCATAACTAACGCATAGTTCAGAACCAGAATTTTAACTTTTATTTCATATTATAGCATTAAAGCTCTCTCCCACTAACCATGGTGACCTCAGGACCAGTTTTGTCCTTACATATGCCACATTTCAATGGCAATCTGAAAAATGGGTCTCAAATTATTTCCTGTAACCCAAGTAAGAGTCTCATACCAGAACTGCTTTCCCTTACAGTGATTAATCCAACAAGCTTCACGCTGCAGATCCAAGATGATGGTGGTAATAAGGTTGTTCTTGGACCATAGGAACCATTTTACCATTATTATGCATACTGAAGGCAGTTAACTAATGTTTTGTGTTTGCACCAAAGGAGCTGCAGCCATCTGTGGTTCATAGAACCACTTTTCTGTGGTTCTTTTTTGCACCTTCTTCTTCAGCCTTCCTAGCACCATCTATGTTGCAGCTGTAAGGTGATCAATCAAAACGATTGTGACATAAATGCATCCTGATTGGTTGGGCAGATAAGCACAATACAGGAAGCTGCCATTAAAAGAGAACAAACTTAGAAATATTTAATGAAAAAGTGAGTCATTAAATCAAAAGCCCTTAAAGATGGCCTCTTAGATGAAACAGGAATGGAACAATATTGAAGTCCAAAGTCTATCCATCCATCCATCTTCTGCCACTTATCCAGCATCACGTCATGTCACACCTCACAGGGAGGCGTCCAGAATTTCATTCGACGCCTCTCGACGCAAAGGGGCAGTGACTCTACTTTGAGGTCCTCCCGGATGACTTAGCCCAGCCACATGCAGAGGAAACTCATTTTGGCCACTTGTATCTGTGATGTCATTGTTTTGATCCCAGCCCACAGCTTGTAACTACAGGTGAAGGTAGGAACGTAGAGTGATAATCTGAGAGCTTCACCTTTTGGTTGAGCTCCTTCTTCACCATGACTATGCAGAGTCCATATCATTACCACACCAATCCACCAGTCAATTTCCCAATCCATTCTTCCCACACTCGAGAACAAAGATCCCGAGATACTTGAACTCTTCCACTTGAGGCAGGAGCTCCTTCCTGACCTGAAGAGGGCCCTCCACCCATTTCTGTCTGAGGACCTTGGTGTTGGATTGGGAGGTGCTGATCCTCATCCCAGTCGCTTCACATTTGTCTGGATACCGTGTAAGAGTTTAAGATCTCGACCTGGTGAAGCAAACAGGACCATATCATCAGCAAACAGCAGAGAATCGGTCCTGAGTCTACCAAACGGGAAACACCCTCAACATCTCAGCTGTCCATTAGAGTTATGAACATAATTGGAGACAAAGGGCGACCCTGGCAGAGTCCAACCTTCTCGGATCTGACTTACTGCCAGCAATGTGGACCAAGCTTCGACACCGGTCACACAAGAACCTAACAGCCCTTACCAGAAGATCTGGTACCCCATTCTTCAAAAGTACTCCCCACAGAACTCCCCGAGGACGACATCAATATTACCTGTGTTGGAAAAATTGCTCATCATACTCTCTATCTCTTCTCCATCCACTTCAGCATTCATGCTGTTTATGCAAGCAGAAAAAAAGCCCTTGAGGGTAATGTTGTCCTTCAGAGAACCTCTCAGTACCTTCAGAAAGCCCCTAAAAATTTTAAAAAAATATTGTGCTTATTTGTCAGGATTTTACAACATCAGTCTGAATGGTGACATCATTTCCTGTTAGCTGATATGGTGCCACCACTCGCTGTCTTTATCAGGAGACAGTTCCCTTTTTTCAGCAGACCTGCGAGGACATTTTATCCTGGAGGACACACATGCAAAGAAGAAGACTAAAATCCCTCAAGATTTTTAAAATAAACTACAGAACTGTTGAATAAGCTGGTGTGCTGACAGGACTCGTACTGGCCGGTTTTTAGTGTTTTGACAAGAGAAGCACTTTCTTGAATTCAGAAAAAAGATTAACTAAACCATTAAAAATCATTTCAGACAATAACTGGGAACACAGGTTGTGGAGCAAGCAGTCGATACGACTGATTCTCCTTTGGAACAAATTATCCCTCTTCCCTCAGGTTTGATGGGTGCCGTCTTCCAGCTGCAGGCGGTCAGAACAGTCCACAGCGGTTCACTTCGTGGCTGCTTTTAGACGTGTTTTTGTGGTAATTATCTTGTTTGTGATATGATGACTGCAGACTCTTGGCAAACCAGACACAGTGGGATTACTACTTCCATTTGAAAGCTTTTTCTTTCTTTTCTTCCTTGCAAACTGAACTGATGTGACTTGATGTGACAAAAAGCTGTAATTTTGTCTCATCACTTGAAAAGATAACATTTCCCAAGAATTCCATCTTGTCTCACTGAATTTTAGCAAACACAAGTCAAGCTTTTAGTTTGCTTCTCTTTTCTAAATGTGGAGATTCCTGGGTCATCTTCCAGTTTTCTTTGAAAAACATTTTTACAATGCATTCAGGGACAGCTGTACCACTATCTTATTGTACTCATCTTGTCTTCTTGCATGAGGTTGACTCTTTTTTACCTTTATTTTTTCTCTTCTCTTCTCTTCTCTTCTCTTCTCTTCTCTTCTCTTCTCAAGCTGTTCCTTTATTTTCTTAAGGCTGAGGTGAATTTAATCATCAATCTGTCAAGCAGCATTTGACGCTAAATTTAATTAAATTCAACTCAATTTTATTTATAACCAAATTAACTAAATATAAAACATCCATCCACTACATTTCAATTGTTTTGTTATAAATACGGGATTTTTTTGTCAGCAATAAAGGGGATTTAAGTGACTTAAAGTGACATGGTTGTTGGTCTGAGTATTTACTGGGATTTTCACACACAACCATCTCTAGGTTTACAGAGAATGTTCTGAAGAAGAAAAGATATCCAGTGAGCAGCTGTTGTTTGGACCAATATGTCTTGTTGATGCCAGAGGTCAGAGGAGAATGGGCAGACTGGTTGGAGATGATAGAAAGGCAACAGGAAGTCCAATAAGCACTAGTTCCAACCAAGATATGCAGAATATCATCTCTGAACACACAACACGTCCAACCTTGAAGCAGATGGGCTACAGCAGC
>JAOXYM010000017.1:25604563-25616491 GCA_028567055.1 Leptatherina wallacei
TAAGTAATGATTAAATTGTATGATCGGAGCTGCTACAATTTGCTGCCAGCAAGCGGCGCATTCTAGAGTGGAATTCTTTTCCATCGGTTTGAACTTTTAAATGAGAAAACTTTCTAGAAAGAGCGAGTGGCATGTTTTCAGCACACAGGGTGACAATTGATTGTTTCTTTGAAACCACGAGACCTCTGCTGCCAAATTTCATGTTGTGCTTTCTTAGCTTTTAAAAAATACATCTGTCTCGCACTGATATCCACAAGGGATGGACCAAAGGGATCTAATATAAACTTTTGTTTCAGAAAAAAAAATCCATCTGAATGACAGATTTAACTGAAAATAACTCTTTATCCACAGAAAAGCTTACTTTTATAGATATATATTATTTACACAGCATTTCAGTGCAGCAGTCCTGTCATCTTGAAGGTTTTAACGTTTTAGAGGGACGTCTATTCAACCATCAGCTTCCTTTTGGAGGATCCTGAGTGTTTCTAATATATTGACGACTGTTGCAGATGGACATCGATCAGCCACAGAGCAGCTCTGACCCGTCAGGTCACGAACACAAAATGTCCTGTAATGTCTGACACCAGGACTTGGCAGCAGATCCTTTGGAACCTCTTTGTTCTGAGGTTTGATCTCAGTGGATACGATTGTTGCCAAGGCCACACCTTGGGCCACCTTTATTGTGATCCTTTTATAGACGTGAGAGTAATATCCATTTGAATGCTAGGAGCCAAGGTTTCCCATCAGAATATTACGTCATGACAGAAATAAACCATGTTATTGACTTTAGGTGGTTTGGATGACTGAATAGACTGATTTAATATAATAATACAGCAATTAAATTTAGTCTAGTTTCAAGGGTAATAAATAATAACTACATTAAGTGTAAAATAAATTTAAAATAACCTTAAATAAAACAGAAAAAATGTGATAAAAGTGTCTTTAACTCCTCTCAGCTCCTCCTACATGGTAAATCAAGGCCAGTCAGTGTGATGGTATTAACCTCTTGACTGGCTTTCATTTAATTCTTTTTTATCAAATTAATTTATTCTATTTATCTATTTGTTTTTACTCACTCTTATTTATGTGTTTATTTTATATTAAATATTTATTTACTTATTTTCAATTATTGATTTATTTAATTTATAATTGTATTTTCTTTTATTCCAGTGTTTTTCTTTTTGTTACATATTTCCAGATTTTCCCCCTTGTATTTACTTTGTTTATATGTTTTGTGGGTTTTATTAAAAGAAAATAAACAAATTAAAATGAAATAAATTAATAGATTTATTTAATTTTATGATTTGATTTAATTAAATTTCTTTCAAAAATATTTAAAAATATTTTTCTTTTAAAAGGACTAAATAATTGTAAATAACTTCAGGCATTAATAATCAGTCATTTGTGCTGGAACCTTTTTAAAACCCAAATTTAAAGTTGTTTTTATTACCTGGAAGAAAAATACATATTCATGAACTATTCATGCAAAGTTTTAGCTTTTCAAGGCTTCCAGTCATGACCATCCAGGTTTGCTCATGTCTGTGCAGAATTCTGCATTATTCACCTGAAACAACAGCATGTTTTTCCCCTCTGCTTTTATTTTACATTCATTTAATACACTTTGTGGTTGGAGTTAGAAATCCAAACTATCTGCTGAGAGTTTGGAAACAATATAACAATATAAATATTCAGCATGGATGCTGTTTTCACTGCAGGTTGCTCATCTAACATAATTATTAAGGTTGTAAATCATAAGTTTGCGTATTGTATAGATTCACTGGACAATGATTGGATGTTGGCCCTTTTACACCCGTGTCACGGTAAAAGTATTGGCTGTATATTCTGTATTACTGTCTCTCTTTATGTTAATAAACTATTTCTTTAAGTGCAAAACTCAGAGAGGGTTTGCATTTGGCCAGTAGCTGAATGTATTCCAAATCTCCACACTTATTTATCACAGCAACTTGCTGTTGCTACAGTTTCTGAGGTGGAAATCATCAACTGTTTTTGGCTTGAAATGCTGCTGTGAGAAAAGCTGCTCTCACTGACTCATAAAGAATTATTTCATTCAGAGTGAATCTGGCCAGGACGCGTTCCTCTTGTTTTTTGCGTAGTACAACTTCCACATGTTCTTTTCTTTCTCAGCGTCTGCTGTCGACAGAGATATTTCAGTATTTTTTGCAGGCAGACCACTCCATTTAATCCCTCAGAATCAAGAGCGATATCCTCATCACCAAAACCAAACACTCACTCATAAACTATTGAAGCCCCCCAGCACATGCCTTTTAAGTGGATAAGAGCTCTTACTTGTTCCCAGTGAAGCGCTGCCTGGGTGGATATCAGCCCACTTCCGCTCAAAGTCTGGTCGGGATTGATTGGCTGGGTCGACCGCCACGGTGGTGGACCGGAACATGGGACCGGAACCCGGAGCACTGGGGAAAGGAGGGCTGGATGAAAAAGATAAAAAGTTAAGACACCTATAAAGGAAGAAATGAAAGCGGAAATAAGGAAATATATGGGAGCAGGTGGAGAAAGGCAAATAGGAGAGAAGAGGAGATGAAGCTGCAAGGAGACACATAAAAGGATGAGTTAAAAGAAAGTCATTACGAGAGAAAATGAGAGTAAATAAGTCAAAATAAGAGGACAAAAGAAGTCAAAGAGTTGAGTGGAGGAAACAAATTGAGAAGGAACAAGGAGACGAGTGTTGGGGAGGACAAGAGCTGAAATCCAGCTGAAAATCAATTTGGACACGCTTCTCCTCTCTCTCTCTCTTTGTGCCGGCAGCCAAACTGCATTGTTGCAAATCTGAAAATGGCAATGACAGTTGATACTGATACAAGACTTTGTGTGCAGAGAGTGGATTCAGCCCACAGTGTGGTCGGTCAGAAATTCTTCATACACATGCTGAAAATCCCAATTAAGAGCTAGATAGATTTTATGGGTTGCTGTGCCAACGCTCAGCATCTCCAAGGAGCTAGTTAGTGATCTCAGTTTATTTTTTACTCATGAACAATACTGTGAAACAAACACGTCAGTCAGTAGATGAAGGGAATTTGATTATTCACACATGTAAAATGTTAAAAGGACTTACTTCAAACTATAGATTAATGGAAAACTAGATCTCTTCTCATTACAGAACCTCATTAACTTCTTGCGCTGTCGCTCTTTCCGACACCCAACGTTGGACAGATTTGAAACAAACATAATTTTTCCAGTTTAAATGAATATCTGCTCTGGATCGCTACAATACTGTGAGCGCATGGTGACAGCTTCTACTTCACAGACATAGTTAAATTCACCCCGTGTCAATGCTCTCTCTGTAACATAGACAGCTGTGCAGCCTCCTCTCAGTTCCTTATTATGCGTGTTGTAACTGTCAAGTTCCCATGAATCTGACTGACACATAATAACACGTGACCAGTCACGTCCATCTGTCTGTAGATAAAGCAGCTTATCATTAAAGGTGCATTGTGCAAGTTTAAATGCTAAATACTATTATTTTCTTTCCCCAACATCCTCTTACAATTGCCTGATGTGTAGGATGAGCCGATCTTTCTTCACTGCAGTTGCCTCTATAGGACTGTTCCTGCATGCTCAATGAGAGGGATGCAGGTTTGAATCCTCAGGGGCGTGCATGTGGGTTGATACGCTGGGTTAACCTGGCCGCTGCTAGTATAGTATTGTGCCATTAGACAACACTGATGACTAAACATGGATAACAAGAGACCGGCGGTGTCTCTCAAACACCAACACATCCTCCATGTAAGACAAAGAAAAGAAACATTTTGTCTAGTGTGATGAAAAGAGCCAAGCTGGGGTCTGACGGCCGCAGGAGTAAAACCAGAGTCAACATCGGAGCAGCTTTCCATAAATGGAGGGAGCTCCGATCTGCTCTGGGAATAAAACGGGACCCTTAGCCGGCTTTCTTCTTACTAAAAAGGTAAAGGTGATGTATGATGGAAATCAGGATACATAATAGTGCAATGCTAAGTTTTTAGCATGTAACACTAACCCTACCGTTAGCATACAAGCTAACAAAGACTCGTGGCTATGCTATTCTTTATTTATTTATTTATTAGCGCAAGCTGTTGTTATCTATCGTCATGGCTGTGATTAGTTCGTAGACACAAGGGTACCGATTTCAGGCGATTTCGTTCTGACATTGAATATATAAAACAATCAGTGAAATAATCTAATCTAGCTAAATTGACTTTATAGTTTGTGCATCTAACTCCGGGCTCGGACTGAGTGCAGTGCAGGTAAACAAAGACCAACGCAGTCCAAGCGGCTTATGCACGTGCACATCATTGGCGTCACTTCCACTTGTCGCCAGAGGGGGCAGACTTCTGGAAAAAAAGCTAGACCTTGCACTCTGCTCCTTTAAGTATCACGTTAATATTTTCCACTGTAGTGTTGTAGAGTTGTATTATTGGTTGCTAATGTTATATTGTGGCTCCAGTTTCACCAGAAGTTCCCTCAACTGAACTAATACCAATGGGCAACAAAGCTTATAAACAAAACAATAACCTTGGTAATAGCAGATAAAAATAGCAGCAGTATCATAGATAGTAGTGGCCCTCAAATGGCGGCCCACGGTCCGCATCCGGCCCGCGAGCCTTCAATTTGTTGCCCCCACAAGCTGTGATCCTTTCAGTTTACCATTCTCCGTCCCACAAACAGCTGATAGATCAGAGCGCTCTGTCTCTGCTCTAAGTCCCGCCTCATCACGTATTTCAACTGATACGATTGGTGCTACTGTTTCGTTTCTTGCTAAGGTGATTGGCTGTTCCCACTGTCAATCATTCTGTTGAGAGCACACGGCGACCGCTCGCGGTGCAAGCTAGCGGCAGAGATCAGAAAGCAAAGCAAAGCAAAGAAAGGAGGACACCCGGAAGTATTTTGGAGTGAGTTAATGTAAAAGTGTAAATCACAAAGAAATTTTAATCGTTGTGATATTTATTCTGGTGACAGAATTAAAGCTGCAGTTTAGAAAGAGGAGGAGGAAAGTCAGGTGGACAGACAGGGTCTCAGAGATGTGACTCATTTAAATGTTGTCAGTCATAATGTTTGATACCAATGTATTTACCTGACCTTCACATAATGTTGTACAGACTTAAAAATAATTTTCTTTGGTTCAGATCCCTGGTATCAATATGTTCATTTGGTCAGGTGACAGAAGTGAGGCTGACAGGAGGTAATGAGAGGAGCAGAGGGAGATGGAGACACAGGTGGAGGAGCATGGTGGAGAGGCAGGGTCACAGGTGAGGTCTCAAACTTTTGCTTGGTCAGATTTTCTGTCCACTTTAAATGCTTGATATAGCAAATGTGCCAAAAAACATCTTATAGGGACCTCTGAGAGCAACTTTTACATCCATATGTCAGAGTCCAACCTACCTAAATGAAACATGCATTATATTTTTGTGTTTGTTTTAAATATAACTATTATGACGTGTCATGGCTTGTAGGATTACAAACCTTGACCTATTAAAAATATTAGTTGTGGCCATTGAAGATTTGTATTTGAGTACCTCTGATATATAAGGTCTCAAAAACAAACTTTCCATCATTTTTACTGCTGTCTATCCTCGGGGCGTACTTCTGGTCAAATTGGCCTCAGCTCTGCCCCTAGTGGTTACTTGTATATTGCTGCTTGCAAACGCATAGCGTTAATTTCTGAGGACCTGCACAAGTGACTCTTCAAACAAACGCATAATATGTGAGGCAGCAATGATACTCGCACGATAATCACATCATGTGTAATTAAAAGTAAGTCTTTATACGTCCAAAAACATCTGGTTACATCATGATGTGGAATGTTTGACACGGTTGATTCGACCAGAAATGCTTTAAAGAGAATTTGAAGGCTTGAGCTGAAGCATTAGGCTGCAAACTTTCATAGAAGACACCAAGGTTTAAGTCCCACACATTTTCCCCTTTCCTACTTTGCTCTCACTCACAATTGGTTAGGGATTGGAGTTCAAAATACAGGCTTATAGAGTTTTACATGGTTAGGAGTTACATAGTTTATTATTCATGGGTCGTGCTCCTGTCAGGTTAAATCGAGACTATGCAAAACAACAGATTAGGGATACATTGCTACTCTATATTGCTAACGGTTTTGAGACACCCCTCTGAATCATTGAATTTTGGTTTTCCAAGCAAGGTCCATAAAGGCATGGATGAACAACCTTGGTGTGGAGGAACTGACTGAATGGGATGAATTAGAGCTGAGACTCTTAACCAGGCCTTCTTATCCAGCATCAGTGCCTGAACTCACAAATGTGCTTCTGGAAGAATGGTCAAAAATCCCATAAACACACTTGAGAGCGGAAGCAGTTATAGCTGCAAAGGGCGGTCCAACTCTATATTAAACCCTACGGATTAAGACTGGGATGTCTCAGACATCCCATTACTTTTTACAGTATAGTGTGTCTTGCAATTTACAAGCCTGAATAGCGATCATACAAAAGTTTTGAGATTTTTGGAGACAAATATTCTTGTTATATCACCAAACCACTATCAGTGAGCACAGTTCTGCCATGAATGCATGTTAAATCTACCATGTAGTGAGAGCAGATCCAGAATTGAAGCCACTTTCTTTAGTCATAATCTAGTTGAAGATGTAATAAAGTTAAATGGAAACCTCTCCTGTCTGTTGAAAAGAGTTAAAACTCTTTCTCAGATGCTGCATCATCTTGGCTAAAAGTGAGACGCACCATCCAGAGTGTTATCTGCACAGTTAAAAGTGGGGTAAGGGTATCGTTGGACATGGTGTGGGTGAACACAGGAACTGTTGAGGACACAAGAGTTTGCCTCCAAAGTTCCTGAACACGTTACAGAGATGTTATAAGGAGGAAGTGATGCAACAGAGAGGTAAGCATGCCTCTGTCTTAGTTTTCTTTAGAATGTGACTGGCATCAAATCCAAAATGAGCAAAAAATAAGTTGTTTTTGGTCTCTTTTTTTTTCAATAAAAAATCATGACATTCAGTTTTTATTTACATGTCACAGCGTCCCAAACTTTTTTGAAGAAGTCTTTTTAAAAAAAAAAAAAGAAACTTTTTCATGCATACATTTAAAAGCTGTGGATGTTTGATCGTGCCTTCAGGGACTATTTTCTGGCAGAGATCTACGCTCTCTTAGTGTGGGCGTTTTCTGGTTGTGACTTGCAGCTTTGGGCTCAAATAGTTCTTATACATGGCACCGTATACATTTACAGAGAGGCTAATTTCTCTGTGTGGCAGCTTGCCAGATAAATCCCCCTTTTCATAAGTGTTCATGAGGAGCAGCCAAATCCATGTCAAGTGTTCCCGGACCTCTCTGTTTGTTTAGCATTTGTCTGACAGGATTTTTTAAATTTATTTTTATAGGAGAAACAGCACGTGAGCGTGACACTGCTTGGCAGCCCACTCGAGAGTCCCAGATGTCAGAGCTTCCCACCAGCACGTAAACATACACTCTTAGATATGTAGATTTTTTCCAGCAACATAAATACACAGTGGTAAAATAGTCCCTGAAAAACATAAACATAGCGGGGGTTTTCCCTCTGAGGGATGTTCTGCAATCTGATGATCATATGCACTGCAGCTGGACAAAAACATTGATTTAGATTTTTGTTCAAGAGCGCTAACAGATTTTGATAGAACGTGGTGGGGGAAACAGATGTAATGAATGAATGAATGAAAGATGAGGCAATAGAGCTCTGAGTGCTGGGGTGTGAAATGCTCTTCATAAAGATAGATGTCACTTCTCATTTTGGTCTTTTTGAATGACCCCTTTTTTAGGTTGTTTTGGGTATTTATGTGGCTCAAGTTGTATTTTATGGATTTTTTTAAAGGATAAACCCATATCAGTGGGAAGTAGTATGCAGGGGCGGAGCTAGAAGCGTGGCCAGGGTGACACTGACATATCCGTCTTCAGCGTAGAGCATAAATGGGCCTTTTTTAAATATGAAAATGTGGAGAAATATAGCCTGTAACCAGATTTATTTAGTGTAGGAAGACTTAAGAATGAAAAGTAAAGGAGACTTTTCCATCTTTTTTGGACATAGATTAGATTTTGGAATCAGATCCCAGATCCAATGGTGAGACACAAGGATCAAGTCTACCACCACCAGACAGTAAAGGCCATTACACACCGGGACCGATGCGAATAAACAACGTGAAATTGAGAATGATTTGAAGGTTTTGTCTATGCACACTCAGTGTGATGCGAATAAATAATGAAAATCCTATAAAAAAACACTTGCAAGGTGGCAAAAACAGACAAGTATTCAACATCAAGGAACAATGATATTGTGCTGAAATGCAGCAAAAGAAAAGAAGAGCGCACTGGGTGCATCCTATTCTAGAAAAGAGAGAACTTGGGGAGTTTCGTAGGTTAGTCCAGCAGCTAAAGCTGCACCATGGCCGCTTCAGGACACATAGCTGTACAGTACAGGCTATAAACATTGTCATCAATACGTTAGATACATACCATCTTCATAATTCAGCTCGTTCGCCACACATGGTCTTTGAGATCACAAGTACTGCGAGTCGTGATATAAGGTTTGAATGAAGTGAAAAAGGGACTTTTGCATAGCTGTTGGCTTTGGTGACGCTGTCAACTCAGCCTCTCTGATTGGTCGATTGTGTATCTGTCGGATGCGAATACAAAAAAAAAATCTGAAAAAATAAAACTCGCAAAATCGCTGGATGGAATTTCATCTCTGATGTAAACTCTCCGCATTACTCGACAATGATTGGATGAAAATGATTGCCTTGTGCATTATTTCGGACGATATTTTCAGAGTAGGTGTGTTATGGCCTTAAGCCAGAACTGCTCGGGGGGAGAAGCCATTGATCCCTTTACTACCACCACACACTGCGGACACTATGGACCTTTTTGAATTTAATGAAAATCTTTCCACCTGGTGATCCAGATTATTAATGTAAAGATGTTTTATTTCTCATGTCTCTCTAATGTAACCACAGATATCTCAGTGTATGTTAGAGAGAGTAACACACTCATTTTCTTACTTAGTATATGTCCCCCCCAACTCCTGATAAAGTCTTGCTACCCTCTGGCCACCCCATGTTTAAAAGTCTAGCTCTGCCACTGCTGGTATGTGTGGATGTGTCTTTATATCAGGGGCTGGTGAAGTTAATGTTACCCTCTGGTCATTATAACAGCATGTTGGAGACAGTTCTGTGCATGTCATCTCCACATTTCCACATTAGCTGTTTGTCATCCAGGTCCTGATTGTCCCGGGAGCTTAATAAAGGCAGCCGAACCTCTAACGATAACAAGAAATAAAAGTCCAGTTGTCTTTATTCAAGCTCCTAGAACCCCAAAGTTTCTGATAAGCAGACATGTTAAGACCTGCTCATATTCGATAAATGTTTTTGTCATTATCTTCTGTAGCATAGGAAATACAGGCCCTTCATTTCTGAAACCAAAAGATGGCATGCTTTCATGCAGCTGCAGCATTCACCCAGTTCTTTTCATGCAGTCATGATAACAGGGATTCCTGTTATAGATGTGAGGACAGAGGGGATGAGTGGGAACCGCCTATCATACATATCTTTCACTTTTGTCTTTTTTTTCTGTTTTACGGACGATGACTGTGATGTAACATCTTTTATTTCTTTCCATTTGAACATCTTTTGTGTTCATCATTTCTCTTCTTCATTATCCGTAGTTTTATTACAAACAGTAGAAAGTGTGCTTGTCTTTTCCTACGTCTACAATCTTTTAGTGGGTGGGAGTCTCCAGGAACCTCACAATTTGATTCAGATTCAGAGGCCTGTGATGGGATTATAAAACAATTATCGATTGCATCATGATGCCTCTTTTTTTTTTTCTTCTTTTCCTAACTGTGTGATACTCGGTACTTTAAATGCAGCGTATTTCTAACTACATATAAGTAATTACCAATATATTTTCCAGAATTGAAGAAGAACTGAGAGTGCGGCAGTAGCAGCGGACTTGTAGTAAATCAATGCAGATGTCTATTTTCCAGTTTGGGAATCATCGCAGATGGTCAGGATCACTGTGTCAGTAAACTATCTGTGACGCGGGGAGTTATATCTCGCCTCCAAAGTGCACAACGTAGTGATAGTAGTAGTAATTTACCACCTCCTGTCCAAATTAGATTGCTGCTTTGACATTATCTGCTGCATCTGCCAAGTGTCTTCATCTTCCCCTCCTCCAATCTGAGTTTCTCATCTTTATTATGTCCAAAATACTTTAGTTCAACTTCATCGAGTCCAAAGTCATCTGACAAGACAGCTCTTTATGCAGCGAATACTAGTCAGATTTCTCATTCAGCCATATTTTGCACGCTAATAGACTGTCCGGGTGCTTCTGAGTTCTTCATTTCGTGTTGCACCAACTTCACCCTATCAATTAACATTTAGAAAAACCCCTTTTTGACGTTTGTGAATCGATTCTGAATCTTCCATGTCCGTGTCTTGATGCATCTAAGATTTGATTATGTCACCCACCTCTACACTCTTAACTAACAAGGATGATATTTGCCAGCAGACAAGGAAAATTGCATTTTCTTCACTTTTTGTAAGTACGGGGTTTACCTGAAACGCGAGCAGAGTGGGAAAGTTACCTGGGAGCTCTGATTTTGACCCTTAAGACCCCCTGAATCTGCAGCCATCTGGTTTGTTATTAGTACAGATAATAATGGCTGAATTCCATTTATCTGTCTCGGTTTCAGGCTCTTATGATTGAGCCTGTTACACTGTCATGGTTTACTGGGACCTGAGTGGCACAAAACCATCATTAATGACACTAATCCTGCTCGCCCCCCGCTGAGACATGTCAAAATGTCTTCTGTGGAGTGGGGACTCCAGCTGTTTTAATTGATTTGCAAACACTTGCTGATGCCTAAATTAATCCCAATCACATACCAAACAGTATCAGCATGGATGGAGGGATGATGGATGCTAATCCAACTCTCACCTGCTTCTTTTTTTTTCTTCTAAAACCCCCGTTTGTGGACGTCTCCTCCTCCTGATTTTAAAACCAAACATTCACTGTGAACATTTGGTCTCCTAACCTTTTCTGTCTGCTGTTTCATGCTGAGCAGGCTGCATTTTAAGGGCTTATCGGATGTTTTTTTAACAGTTCCCCGCTGATGCTGCTGGAAATGGCATTGAGTGTAGAAGAGAAAATGCAGCAAAACAATAAATTTTGGACGCCTTATATCTACATTAATGGACTGAAAGTGGTCGGAGCTACACAGTCAGGTGATGAGCGTCTATAAATGTATTATCACAAGTTTAAACACATATGAATTTGCAAATTAAAAGATCATAAATATGTTTTAAAGAAACTAGATTTAAAGTTTTATAAAACCTTTTGCTTCCGTTTGCGGTTGTGCACTAGTGTAACTTGTAGGTTACGTTATAAAAGCAGAAGTGATGGATGTGACCTACCATTCTCCCGTCCTCCTCTCGTCATGCTGATGGACTCTCCTCAGCACTCTCCCTTCTTTCTTCTCCTCCTTGCGCCTCCTCTGCCTCCTGCAGGCCAACGCTCTGTAGAACTCCCTCTGCTTCAGCTCCTTCAGGCGCTGGAGGACAAGCAGAATTATTACTAATGACAAAATGAATAATATTGCTATCATTTTTAACAAGATGCAGGAGGTCAAGTGGGTGAAACCTTAAACTGATTTGTCTGATTAGCTGGTGTGTGTGTGTGGGTTGAGGGGTAGTTTACTGTAACTGCTCTGGAGGTCTCTATCTGTGTTTATGTGTCCATGCAAGTTGTGTGTCTGTTTTTTATTTGTGCTTATTAAGTCAGTTGTGTCAGCTTTAGTACAGTCCAGACCAGCTTAACTCACTTACTGAGCTCTGGCTGCAACCGTGTGTGTGTGTGTGTGTGTGTGTGTGTGTGTGTGTGTGTGTGTGTGTGTGTGTGTGTGTGTGTGTGTGTG
>JAOXYM010000017.1:25618810-25633094 GCA_028567055.1 Leptatherina wallacei
ATATATATATATATATATATATATAGATATAGATATATATATATATATATATATAGATATATATATATAGATATATATATAGATATAGATATAGATATAGATATAGATATATATAGATATAGATAGATATATCTATCTATATATCGATATATCGATATATATATATATATATATATATATATATATATATATATATATATATACATATATATATATCGATATATAGATATATAGATATATATATATCTAGATATATATATAGATATATAGATATAGATATAGATATCTATATATATATATATATGTTTTTTTTTTTTTTAATATTTATTTTAGATTAGTAGAGAAAAAACTGCTCTGTGACAATCCTTAATCCAAGGTTGCGTTTCTAGTGCTTGCTTTTCACTTAGTAAAGTCATGATTTGCTACCGGTGATGCCAAACAATCCACCTTAAACACTCATACACCTTCAAGCACAGGGGATTGTGCAGTTTTTGTGCAGCACATTGATTTTTAAAGAACAATGGCGTTGAGGTCGAAGCACCACGGACAGAACACTGGAGCGACGATACAAAAGATCATTATTCCTCCTCAGATCATGGAAAACGCCTCATGCAAAATCAAGGGACTACAGAGTTTACAGAAAATATGAATTTATCTTACTCCTGACAAGCCACACTATATTAATTATATGTTCAATAGGAAAATATCTAGCCTCCTCAGGATAAACTGTGTATGGCTTTTTATCTTAATCTGACTCATTGCATCATTCACACCAGCCTTAATGGTGCTTTTTACTTGTTTTCTGCAAGGTACTTCTACTTCATCTGAAAAGATGCGAATGTGACTGACCGTGAACTAAAAGACGGGCAGCTAAACGGAGTGTGTGCAGGCGGGAGAATATTACTGCTAGAAAATCCATTTCCTGCAAATGTTGCAGTCTCTAACAATGTGCCCTAAATGCTCTTTGTCCTCAAGAAAAACCTAATAACTCTGTCACACAGCTAACTGTGAAAGATATTACGGCTGTTTCGTGGCTTGCAAGTGAACAAATGATAATTGTAGTAAACACATTCCTGCTTGCACCTTTAATTTTGCAAACATCCAAACAGCTGCGAGATCTCAGCCACACTCCCCCCACATCTAACCGTGGAAGGACATATTAAAAGTTAAAGTAAGAAAAAAAGAAGTTTTAATTTTGAGAAAAGTCTCCACATTTTCTTCTGAGTTCATTACTGAAAAGAAGGATATAATATCCCATTTGTGTTCAGATTCATTATGGGGAACTTTTAAAATTGACCGTTGCCTAACTTGATTTAAAGGCACATACCTGTCTGTAAACCTTCTAACTTGTTTGCACCTAACAGAGAGGAAACTAAGACTATGAAAAAGGAATGAGTGGAGGTCAAAATCTGAGAGAGGATACAAGAACGGAGCTTGTGGGACTCACAAAACAACAGCTTTGTCACTTCCTAGTTTTTCATTTTCACTTGCAATTCATGTCACAACTACGTGGTTATTAATTTAAAACGATGTTTCCTGTCCTGTTTAGGTTTAATCAGATTATCGTCAAAATAAAAACCTTCTTGGTTAGGGTTTGGAATCGATCATGGTTAGGGTTAAACTTCATTTTCCACACAATATTAATGTTGTTTTAAGTCACTAATGCACACAAATTGTATATATATATATATATATATATATATGCAATTGCTGCTTGAAAAATTACCCATAAGGTTGTTTCAGGTCTACAATCCCAACACCACCTAAAAAGTTGTGAAACTGCGTAAAAATATATCAAACCTGGTTTAGATTAAACATTTCTGCCAATAAAAATGCTGGATCTGCTTAAAAGGTCAAACATGTGACCTCCTGTAGTCTGACTATTGTTGGAAAATGTCAGGAAAAGTTTAGAGTCCCTTTGTTTCATGTAAACTATGTCACGTATTGTGTATTAGAATAAATTATAAGATGAAAGATCGTGCCCACCACAGCTCACCCTCCTTTCTTTTTTGTTTGTTTGTTTGTTTTGGGGATGAGTAGGGGAAACATTGAAGCTCTTTTTCTTTGAATTCAGAGGATTTTAAAGAAAACTTCCTCAGTGGGGGGAAAAAAGATTAATTGACAATATTTTGGGAGAAACCTCCAAAGAGCAGGTGCATAATCTTATTGGATCGTTCCCAAAAAGACCCGAAGCTGCCAGGATGCTTCAAGTAAAGGATGTGAAAACTCTCCAGATAGGATTTAGGTATTTTATTATTTTTTTGTTATTATTATTTCATATAGTTACTGTATTTGCAAAGTAATATTTTTTGTATTAGTTTTGCATGGTCATTGTGCAGTACTGTGGGCACATAGTTGAAGAATCTAATTTCTTTGAGCTGCGTCTGAAACCTTGAAAAACTGGAAAACTTCAAATTGTTTGAAAACATTAAACTCTGAAAAATATGAAGAAATAATAAAAGGCTTCTGATTGTCAAAATATATGATTCAAGGCAAAAGTATTGACTGAACACTTTCTCAAACCCTGCAGAAAATCAAAAGTGACTCATATTTGTCAGAGTGTCTTAGTGTATCGCTAAGAAACGCCACAGTCCAACACTGCTTTGTTCAATATGTCCACCCTGAAGTAAAAACCTACAAATACTGTCCTAATGGAGCTCTCAGACCTGCCACGTGTCATAAAATCAATCAGCACAAGTGCTACAGTGGTCATGATGGATCCTGTTATGTGTTGGTGGGATTTTGTTGACCGCAGTGAGAGCCGTGTCGGAAACCAGAGTCGAGTGCTCCTCGTGGCTGCGCCGGGACGCAATAAATCCTCGACCTGTGTCAGGAGGGTTTAAGGTGTTGTGTGGAAGGATAAAGCAAACCTCTGCGAGCCTTGTTAAAGCAGACTGACTCACCTGTGTGTGGTGGTGGTCGTAGGAGTTGATGTGGTTTTCGTACTGCTGGTGTCTCACGTACTGCTTATCACACAGCTCGCAGTAAAACCTGGAGTCCCCGTCCTCCTGCAGAGACATGGATGGAAAGAAGAAATGAAGAATAAAAGAATGAGAATTTGTTATTTTCTATTTGTCGTTGTGTTTATAAGAGTGGTCCTAAAATTTGTTCCTGCAGGGCCCCCCTCCTCCCTTTTATCGACAACAATAATGTCAAGCCCCCCCCCCCACGATCCCACACCACATGCACCCAGAAGAAACCTACGAAGAAATGTGCCATGAAATCGCCTTTAGTTTCGTTAGCTGTAGTTAAAACCATGTCAGAGGCAGAAGGAATGACATCATCTGTTATAGTGTGAGGAGTTTTAAACCTGGAACGGCTGCTGCTTCAGTAAAACATCTCTTCAATGTACAACATCCGAGCCGTTTATTTCTAAAGTCATCAACGGGCTTTTCTTTGTGTTCAGGATGACATGTCCCCATGTGGCTACTACTACTACTACAACACACTGTGGTCTCTCTTCATCACCCACCATTGACCATTATCATTACTTGACCATTACCTGGTCAAGCCTAGGACAAGATATACCTTCTCATCTTTTCTTTTCTTTGTTTTTGGTAGTTGAAATCTGTTGTTTATCATTGTTTGCCCATTGCTACTTTCACAAATATGTCCATGTTTTGCTAGCAACAACTATATAACGGAGACTCTAAGTTTTGTTTAGCCTTGCTGCACATTTTTGTGCAGACTGACTAATATTCAGATCAGTAAAGGATCCGATGAAGTCTGATTGCTATTTCTGCTGGTGAAGATGTTGTTGGATGTAAAGCCAAAACAATGACCCATACTGATGTTTTTAGGACCCCTTGGCTTCATAATTCAATGCAGAAGGAACCATTTAGTGAAAGGTTTTGAATACAGCAGGTGAATGTTGTAAAATACTTGTTTTCTGCATCTTTTCTGGAACCACAAGCTTTTTTTGATCCTCATCAAATAGTTTTGATTACTAAACCTAACAAAGGGATTTAGTTTAAATTTGTGGTGTTGTTGTTATACATTCAGCCCCTTTTTCAAAGATGTTTTGAAAGATATGGTTTGGAGTATTTGCATAATTTTAAGCTAGCTCTGTGGTTAAAAACCTGAAGAAAATAGTATAAAGTCATTAAAGACCTTGCTTGCCTTTCTTAAAGTTACATAGCATACTTTTTACATTATATACCATCCTACCTAGACATTCTTCTCCATTTCAGGATCTCCTGCTGCGAAGAGCATTACTAAACAGCAACTATGAAGAAAATCCAGTCTTAATTGATCACATCTTCCCTGGAAAGTCTCTGGTGTGAAGACATCTCAGGTAGCTGCTGCCACCAGCTGGAGGTGAACTCAAGCCTTACATTTGCACCTTATCTCCTGCCAGCTTATGTAGACTTGTGCTATTTCTTTGCAAGTAAGCACTCTGTGATGACACTGAAGCATTTACTGTCACTATCTAATATTGGGTTGATAGCTTAGAAGCCAAAGGGCACATTGTGTGATCTCAAAGACAACACAATCCTCGATTAAACAACGGTAATTTCCACTCGGGGGGGATGAGAACAGGATGAAACTGTGGAATAAATCACCCTTCATATGAAAGTGGGAAATCATTTTTTAATCCCCTGGCTGTGAAGGCAACATTTAACCTGGCGTTGAAGATATCTGAACACTAATCTGTGACAAGACCTTATTGGTAGTGATCATAACCAGTCTTGTAGGTAAACAATAACACATGATCATCTGCTTTCAAACAATGACTTGCACAGAAAACCACAAGTCTTGGTCCACTTATCGTTTATCCACGGAAAGACGGCAGTCGATGGGTTTCAGACTGAATAAATAATCACATAGGCTTTAAAGGTTATGAAGCGTGACGTATGGCTTACCAAATAAATACTGAAAAGCACCTTTCATATCTTGTTTGCATAATTATAAATCATGACTTTATCTCGGAGTTGGTCATAAAAGCAAAATGAAAACTAAACTGCGCAGGTGGGAGCGTTGAATTACATCCAGAGCCCGTATGTGCTGTAAAATGTATTTATGGGGATCTATATTCATCTTACTCAAGTTTTTAATTTGTTGCCTGTCATACAGAGTGTGTGTGCGCATGTGTGTGCGCGCTCTGAGTTTATGAAGTGGAGTGATGCTGTCTATTGCATCCGATGGCTAATGGGTCCCTTCAATTACAACCATTGTGAATCGCACACGCAAACACAAATACGCAGAAACAAACACAGATTTCTGCACACCCACATTGCTTTTAATGTAGCCGCCGTGTGTCTTCAGCCCACGCAGACATGGATTTCTTTTCAAAACACACCTGCTTTCTGTTAATGGAAGATTTAGCTTTAAAAGTAGGGAAAATTGAACCTTTGCCATTTTAGTGGAAAACTGCAGCGAAGATGCTTCCTGAGCTCTGGTATCAGGAGAGGACAGAGTGATCCCGATTTAAAATGTGACGGTGGACAGATGGAGACAGCCAGAAAGACAGAGACGAAAGACAACCTCGTTTAATCTCCGTCCCAGAGCGCCCCCCCCCCCTCATCCCGGGCCATTACGTCAGGGATCTCCTCGTTCAGTCAGCATTAGCTCAGACAAGTGATTACTGCAGCTACCGTAATTTCATTAAGTGACAAATTTATGTTGCATTATTCTATTACAGAACAAAACATTACATTTGCATTATTTAATCAAAGACGGCATTGGCTTGCATTATGTCATTAAAGATGTAGTTGGGTTGCATTAGCCTGCTGAAGATGGCTTTGGATGTCCATTAAACATGGCCCACTGGATGCTGGTTTAGATAGCTGGTCAGTTAACTCAGATCAAAACACGCTATAGTTTCGGAGCTTTTTCTACTCTGCTTCACAACAAACAGGACCTCTCGTCTTGTTGCTATGTGAAAATCCCATTTTATATATATATATATATATATATATATATATATATATTTTTTTTTTTTTTACATCCAGCTGAGGGAGAGATTTATAGAAGAGTTTGGGAAATTGCCTTACCCATTGTGTGAATGAATTTTTCAAAACCCAGAGGACCGACTCTGATGCCCAGCTGCGAGGAGAAAAACTGACCTCCCAGAGCCAGACTGCATGTTGCCAGCTGAGTTTTTACCACAAGGGTTTAGTGTGAAAAACAGCCTCGGTACAGCAGCTCAGCACATGGGTTCAACTGTGGATTCCTCCACCTCCTCCTCAACTCTGCAGCATTTAAACTGCAGATGTGATTCTTTACAACCATCATCCCATGCATGATTAAAGGCACCTAATGGTATTTTTTTGTATGTGAGAGTGTGTTGTGGAGCTTGAAAGTCACTCAACCCAAAATGAACAAAATTCCTCACAGAGATATAATGATAAGCTCATCGTTAATGTAATTTGTCAGTCAAAGCATTTCAACGTGGTTAAGATTTGCATTTTCCTCTTATAATGTGTCATATTCTGACTAATATCTTCATGTCTTTTTAATATATCTTTTATATTTTTGTCATATTGTTTGTGTTGTAGTGATTGTTTTTTCTCTACATTTGTAATCTTTTTTCTTTTAACTCCAGTTTGGTTTGTGGTCTCTCTCTCTCTCTCTTTTTTTTTTTTAAATAACGTTTTGCACTATAAACTACCAAACATTTTGTATTTTTATGTATGAAATATTTAAAAAAAAAAAAGAATATCTGGCTCTTATTGTAAAGATCTGATGGTTCATTCAGCTTTACAAATGCTCGTCTTTAATTAATACACATTTGTTTACAACTGTGGGCGGATATGAACCCGAGAGACTAAACTTCACAAACCTGAGAGCTAAAGATTCAGAGGCAGAGGCTGATATTTAGATCAACATCTCACTGCGGTCATGGCTGCAAACCACAAGCTGAAATCATAAAACATCAGATGATACAGAATATACATCCTGAATTTACATTTGTAGACTGATGACATTGAAAAAAGATAGAAAATCTCGTTCTTGCATATCGTTGGCCTCATGGCATAAATGCCTAAGTCGTATTTTAAGGTTTTATAGGCAGTGAATCAGTCAATCAGCAATATTTAAACGGTACAGTTCGACAGATTTTATAATTTAGCCAGAATACGACTCGAGCAGGATAATGTCCGATATGTCCATTACTTGTAAACTAACTATGGATTTATATCTAATTTTTTGTCTGTTGGAATTGAGAAGATCTATGTAGAAATCTCAAATATGAGTCACTGTGTTGCTCTTCATCATATTACAGCCAGTTTCATAGAAAGGGGGCTGCACAACCACCCCCTGGTAGAAATGATGGGGCCATGTTTCCTGTCAATCAACCAGCAGCAACTTCAGCTATTTTTTCTTTTTTCTTATTTAGACTTGAAATATAAATTAAGTGATTCATGTTTTTTTTTGTCTACTTTATCTGAAGGATAAAAAACAACCCACCAGTAGGTTAAGCTGTTAAATAAAACTGTTTTGTGCTATATTTGTGTTTTTATTTAATTATTTTGTCCAAAAAAGCTAAATAAACGTCCTTCAAGTGCAGCAAACCCATGGTTTTTGTCAGGGGTTGTACAAATTGAATCCAAATTATTGAGCACTTTATACTTTTTTTTTTCCTAATTTATTTTAAAAGCTTTGAAATTTATGAAAAAAGCCTGAAAGCAAAAAAAGAGGAAATTTGTTGACCATCCACTAGAACACAGAAAAGTTATCAACTGAAAGCACACAGTGATCCATTTATACCACGATCACACAAACAAGCCATCAGCCATCGTTTGAAAACCTTAACAAGGCCGAGACTGAGCAACAAATGCAAATAAATACAGAAAAATGATTAAATAAGTAAAAATTGTGGGAAGCTGGTTTGCTTTAACATGGTTGGCCAATATTTCCACTTTACAAGCGGAGCTGTTTGGTGTCTGGTAAACATACAACAGTGAGCAATGTTCCTGTTGTGTGTTGTGATCATGGTATGAGTTGAGATATCTAAACAAATACTTTAATAATGGTGCCGATACCAGGCTTATTAATGAGGTGCTGCGTTCCACTTCCGCACCGATGCTTGTTGAACCTGCACAAAGCAAAATTTCCTCTAAGCCCTCCTTAATGCACCTGTGCTCGTCTCAGTTCAGGTCTAAATGTCTTAGTGATGTTGATGTGGCACGTGCAGATTGTAATAACAAGACATTTTCAATACATTGTGCAGCCCTGCTACAAACGGACTAGAAGCCATAAAGCTTCCCACTCTGACTTTAATCAATGCATCTGATTCTTCTATTCCATCATTGATGACGTACATCTATCATATATTAAAGCTGCGGATTTTGGTTAAATATCTTGATAGCCACAATCCAATTAGACGTTGTATTTTTCTTTTCACTCTGCAGCTTTATGCTTGAACTCGGTGCTGAAAGAAAAATATGATAAAAGGGGAGGGGGGAAAAAAGCATCAAATAATCAAAATTTTAGGATGTCTCGCTCGGCTCAATATCTCGAAATGTATTACTTTTGCTGAAACAAAGCTGGCGGCTGTAACTAATTTGATTTTCGGTGTCTTGTAACGGGCTTGATAAGTCTGAAATGTGAAGTGGAGCTCCTCTGCAGCCTTTTTCTCAGCCTCACATGGTCCCTGAGCTGCTTCTGTAAATGACTTTCTTACTGACAGACCTCTCTTTGTCTGTCTCCCTCAGGGTTTTGTTCTTTCTCCAAGCTCGTACTTTCTTAACACTAATGACGAACCGCAGCTAGTATGAAGACAGACATTTTTATCAAGCTGGAGGGAGGAAAAGGAGCAAATGGACACGGCCTTTATGTTGATCATTTCGTGCTGCTGGTGGTGTGACAAACTCATCACGGCGTTGCCCTAAAAATGAAAAGGACAAGGTCACAACCCCTCTCTGAAGCTCTGCGTGAACCATGGCGAGAAAACTGAATTGTAGGATATCTTGTGTGTGTATTAAGAAAATGATGATTATGAAGGCTGTGTGTGTGTGTGTGTGTGTTGCTCCTGGTGTTGAATGGCGTTTTTAAATGTAGCTGCAGATTGATGAGATATGTGAGAAGCAGCATTCAGGGGGAAAATCAGTCTCTAAAAAAGCAGGTTGCACGGAGAGATGATGCCACTGCCCCGGCGGGAGCTGTATTAGCCTTTTGGGTAATTAAAATTTACTTTCACTGCAGTTTAACTGCTTTATTTGCAGAGATAAAACAGTGCAGCTTTTACCTGCACAGAAATGGCACAATTTTCACTGAAGATCCAGTTTTTATGGAGCTACCGACTCCACAAATGTTGTTTTTTTTTCTCTTTATATTACACACAGTCTAATTTTCTGTTTTATAGGGTTTTTTAATCAGTTGTATTATTGTATGTTTTTATCATAAGATCTTTCAAGAAGCAATTTAAAAACCTCCCTTCTGGGATGATAGAAGTTTGAATTAAAAGGAAAATAAAGCATATACAGTAATAAAAATAAGTGCATTCTTCCAACTTCAAAGAAATGAAGTAGTTGACTTTCACCATTTTACTGAGGAACACTCAACTGTAATAAAAAGCACTATTATATTATATTATATTATATTATATTATATTATATTATATTATATTATATTATATTATATTATATTATATTATATGTTCTTCTAGAGGAAAATGGGGACCTTTATTAATTCATTGTGAGGACATCCAGGCCTCCAAAAGCAGCAGTATTGTGTTTCTGCTTAATGTTTAAAGCAAAAAGAAAAAAAGTTTAATTTCCTTTGATTCCCTCCATGAGACTTGAACTGATGAGTCCTTTGCAAGGTCTGTTAGCTGAACAAATATTTTACATTTACTGGAAATTGGATATGGGTGAAGAACAGAATGATCAGTCTTCCTCGCTGTAGATTTATCTGCAAACAGAGGTGGACAACCCTTGAGTGTATCAGTTCTTTTGTTGGTTGCAGGGAAGCCAGTGGATTACGATGACAGAGCACCTAGAGAAGAACAAGCACACTGGCACTGGAGTTGATTTATTTCACAAGGATGCACTTCTAAGTAGGCTGATTCTATGATTTTGAATACCAAGGGACCAAAATAAAGAGAAAGAAAACATGCAATTCATCAATAATATACCCACTATGACATGTTGATGCTGCAGCATCTCCTCATGACCAGACAGAAAGAATCTCTTGCATTATTCCAGGAGGATGATCCATCACAGATGCAACATGCTTCATTTTTCCTCTGATAATACTCTGACATATGTTCGGGCTCTTGTAGAAGTTCAGAAGTTTAATCACTTTTTCCTTTGACACGTTGGATATTAAAAATCAGGCCCTGCTTTGAACAGCTACATCAAAGTAATCAAGATGAAAGAGCAACTTTTTCCTGTATTTCTACCCTGGTTTTTTTTTTATATCATTTAGTAATCTATAAGGTTGATAATGATGTGTTTATAACAATAGAAAAGATATTTCACCTCCTCCACCTACTGATGTGATCTTGTTTGGCTGCTTGTCAAGGCTCTGCCTCCGGAGAGTGCGCTCCTGCTCACTCAGCTGCTGGAGTTGTTGCATTGCGTTTAGCCAAAACAACTTCCTGTTGTGTACAGGCATACCGAGGGACCTTTGGGATAACTTCCCATTTTAAGACGTGTTGTCAGAGTCATGCTGGTGCAGCCAGAGTTTGTACTCTGAAGGGAACAAAGAAAGGCTGAAGCTCGGGCTGCTGCTGCTACTGTAAAAGCCAAGTGGAAACAGAAAACACACATTTATATTCTTAAGGTTCCAGGTATCTATAAAAATCCTCTCACCCTTACCAGGATTTCAAATTAGTTGAGTAAAACCTCAAAGCACACCTCAGAAATTCACCGCCTTGTAGAATCGTTTGTAGTAGCTCTACATTTCTATGTGATGTTATCAGTGTTTCACATTACTCTGGACATTTTTCTCACTCTCCTTCACACTGTTGCTTCAATTCATCGAGGTTTGCAGCATTTGTTTCTGCACAGCTCTCTTCTGGTCCTACCACAGCATTTCAATCAGGTGGAGGTCTAGACTTTGACTGGATCACGTCAACACCTTGTTCCTTTTCTTTTTTTAGCCACTCTGTTGTAGATCTGCTGCTGAGTTTGGGATCATTGTCCCGCTGCATGAGCCACTTTCAGCCAGGCTTTAGCTTTAGCATCACGTTTGACTCTAAAATACCGGAGGTCGTGTAGTTTGAGATGTAATTTTGCAAACCGAGGTCGTGCTTCCATGTTCTATTGGTCATATAAGTCATATTCGTTCAGTCTTTTTCTAATTGCACTGTCATGAATTTTAACATTTAACATGCTAACAGGTCTGGAGAGTCTGAGATGTAGCTCTTGGGTTTTTTTTGTAGTTTCACTTTCACTGATATCCACTCCTGGAATGTTTTCCACTTGTGATTTATTTTTCTCATTGTAGATCATGGACTCCAAATAATTTGGAGATGGCCTCATAACTGTTCTTCTTCTTATTTCTTCCGCACTCTGAGACAGTAGTCCACGCCTTCATCACGTCCCGGCTGGATTACTGTAACGCACTTTATCTTGGAGTCAGCCGGTCGTCTCTCACGCGTCTCCAACTCGTCCAAAATGCCGCTGCTGGTCTTCTGGTTGGAGCGCTTAAGAGAGCGCCTATGTTAGCATTGCTTCACTGGCTGCCCCTTTAGATGCCTCATATTAGCTGATCAGCTCCTTTTGGAGATACCGAGGTCCGGGCGGAAGCTCAGAGGAGATCGAGCCTTTGCGGTCGCTGCTCCTAAACTGTGGAAGTCTTTGCTGCTAGAGGTCAGAGAAGCCCCATCACCGTCCATTTATAAAACCCGTCTGAAGAACCATTTTTATGACCTTGCCTTCGATCCAGCATGAGACTCAAGGCTGTTTTTAAGAACAAAATGCCTTGAATTTTAAAATGTGAGTTTTTGTTGCACTAAAAGTTACGTCTTTGTCACAAAAATTTACACTTACAGTTGTATTTGGGTTAAATGTGCTTAAAATTTTTTTACTTGTTTAATTGTTAGATCTGTAAAGTCATTTATTAATACTCGTATTGGTACTGAGCATTGGCAAGTTAACTTATCAAGAAAGGATGTGTGGTTTAATGAAACCTTACACAGTTATAACAGCAGTAATGACCATACACGGTAATGGTCACATAAACAGATTTGGTTTCGGCAGATATCCAAATTTCACATATCGGTATCGGATCAGAACCCCAAAAAGCAGATCGGTGCATCAGCAGTATTTTTTGTTTTTCTGCTATTGTTTTTGATTTAACTTTGCACTTTATTTTCAGATTTTTGCTTCTATGCTGTGTTACGACTTTGTTTCAACTGATGTGTTAAAGTGCTTGATAAATAAAGTTTAGTTTCTCTCTCCTGCTGATGATCAGGTGTATTTGATAAGCATCACCTGGTTGTAGCTTACCCTCTTACTCTCTGGAGAAAATGTAAAACTAACATATACTTGCTTTTAGATATGCGTGTATGGGATTTTTATGATTGCCTCATGTATTTTGTTGGTTTTGAAGAGTCATTTCTGAACATCCTCCGAAATCAACGTTACGCAAGTAACCGCTGGGACCAGTGTCGGGACGAATTTGGCTAATTTTGATCCTGTGTTCTGTTTAAGGGGCCTTATATACCATCTACAATACCGCTGCTGTCATTTTTTTTATCGCAAAATTGAACAAATACAAAGCTTCTTTATTGTTGCCATGTTTATCATCTTGTTTACACCCTACAAACTCAGCAACGCTATCCTGTCTGAGTCTGTAACGATCTCCCTGCAGGGGTCTGCAACCTGTGGCTCTCCAGCCCTTCCTCTCTGGCTCCAGAGGAAAATAGTGTGATTCTGTGGTTCATTTGCGTTAATTGCCAATGATGCTGACTTACCCATATGCTTGTTTGTGCCAAGAAATTAGCAAAGATCAACAAATTTAACATTGAAAGACATCCGCAGAACAAACAGCATTAGCTGAAAGTACCAAGCTGAAGATGACCAAACAAGTTCTGTAGGAAACTGAACAGTGCATACTTTATATAAGTAGATCAAGTCCCCAAACTCAACTACTGCTGCAGGTCTTGTTGCAACTCAGGAGATAGTAAGGCCGTTTAAAAATGGAGAATAAAACATGAAGGAATTATTCATTCTAACATTCGAGCATCTTCTTGGATGCGAGTGAAATTAGAGACGTGTCTCTTTCTGCAGACTGTCAAAGAAAGGACCATATAACAGGAGAACAAACGTCTGGCTCCAACAAACCGATTCAGCTACTGCAGACTCAACCATTCATGATGAGTCGAGTGATGTTGACGATATTGAGCAGATAGCGTTCTTGTGTAGGTATTTGAACTCTGGTACACAGGTTTGATATTTTCCTTTTGACATGACACATAAAATGCTGAGTTTTATTTATTGTAAGTTATTTTTAAGAATCAAATGTTTGGTGACTCTAAACTTTTTTTATTTAGTGGGATAGTGGTAAAAATTGTTTCTTTTATTAGTAAACGTTGCAGACTCCTGCCCTCTGGTAACAAGTGTAGTACACAAACAAGTATGGGAATAATTACGCTGGTATACACAAACGAGATGTTAGAAAGTTGGTATATTCTCGGCCTAAGGACTTTCTTCTCATGTGACCGTATAAGGGCTGGGAAGCATCTTGGTTTCAGCCATTACAGTGAGGTTTCCACTGGTCTTTTTTATGATGCTAGATTATGTTGCTGTATCTCACAGCAGTGGATGAACATTTACAGTACTTAAGGGCGAACTTGTTAAATTTGTGTGGATATGACTGCAAGACCTTTTTATTAGCAGTAAATAAATATCTTAACTATTTTTTTAAGCTGACAGCACCTCTGAAGATTAGTATGGTGATTTACTGGAGGAGAAAACTGGGTCAAACTGTGTTTTTGATGTGAAGGTTACATTAATCCACAACATTTTTCCTTCTTTTTTTCCCTGAAATGCTTAGATGTCTTTTGACTTGCAGATCAACAAAACCATGAGCATGAGTGGATGTTTGTGCATGGCCAGGAGTGTAAGAATATATTAGTTGCTGTGCTTCTGCTATGTGTTCCTGGGCATACCCTGGTAAATTCTAACCACAGTACAGTTCAGTGTGGGGAAATTAGCACATAAAGATCATTATTTAGTTTGTCTTTATTGCTACAACTGCTTCTCTGAGTTAAAGTCTTCAATGACATCCGCTTGAGCACAGAAACATTTCAGTCATCTTACATCTTACTAGACCGGCTGAAAAACTGGGTAGGACTTTCTGGCACTGCAATTAACTGGTTTGAGTCCTATCTAAA
>JAOXYM010000017.1:25633194-25656585 GCA_028567055.1 Leptatherina wallacei
AAATAAAAACAGGAAAAAAGAACCAAGATAGGAATAAATGCAAGAAATAAAAGTTAATTATCAGCAGTTTTACATCAGGGTTAAAACTTTTCTATTTTCAGCCTTTTATCAAAACAACTGATAATTAACTTTTATTTCTTGCATTTATTCCTATCTTGGTTCTTTTTTCCTGTTTTTATTTCTGCTGTAATGCTTCTATGTTTTATCTAAAGCACCTTCAATTGTCTTGTACATGAAATGTGCTATACAAACTTGCCTTGCCTCTGATGGTTCCCATCCTGAGGACACAGTGTCACTGCTCTGAAGTCAGAATTTTGGTGTTTTATTGCTGTAAATTGCCAAAATATTATAAATACTGTATAGTGTGAAGACAGCTAATTAATTTCTGCTGTAAATCACACTTGTATGTTTAGAGCCTGTGAAGATTGGTGGGGGGGAGGGCAGATTATTAAGTATGCTAAGGTGGTTATTAACTGCTCTGAGGCAGCACAGATGTGGCACGTACATAATTAGCACGATCACATGACGACAAAGCAAGACGCTCCTTATAAACTCACACAGCTGGTAGCTGAAAATGATACTGTTCTTGCACTTTTCAGGACAAGTAATGAAATCTTTTGATGCAGCAGAATTTGTCCCTAAATCAGCTAAAGTCTAGCGTCAGCGGTCCAAGAAAGGGGACACGGTAATTCAGCAAAGAAGGCAGGTTTAGAGTCGAGAGCAGATGTAAGGAGGGGAAGTTCGTGACTTTGTAGTGCGTTAAATGTTCGACTTCTTCACAAGCATCCTTGAAAGATGTGGGTCTGAATGTAAAGACATGTGAGACCGAACATATGGCAGCGCTTCAGGCTTAGTGTGTGACTTTTACATGATGTCTAAAGAGGACGCAGATGAGTAACGTGTAGAACAGCTGAGGACTGCAAGCAAACTTAAAATTATGGTCCTGTCTAGTTTTCTCTACAGCACTCCCAAAAAAAACTTTTATATAATGTAGATTATAAATTCAGAGTTGAGCTGTGGTCTGTAGGCTATCCATCACTTTTATCCTCTTTTACAACCAGCTTCAGTTCTGCCAAAACTGCTTTTTACAATAACAAGATCAGCACCTACACAGACAGTTGGAAATTATATTCTGCTCTCAAAACATTACTTAGTCCTCCCCCACTCCCCTCAGCCACAAACCTCACTGATGGCAACTTTGCTTCTGTCTTTATAGGGAAGATGGAAGCCTCCCAAACCATCTCTTTCTGCCCCGTGCCACTTATAATTCCAGCTTTGTTGGGGGGAAAAAACTGTTTTCATTGTATTAATTCAATCATAGCAAACAGAAGCACCTCCAATACCAGCTCAGGCACATCATCAATGGATCAACTTTTATCCTCCTCTCATGGCACTTCTGCAACAACGTCATACGAGTCCCACATCCTACCATTGAACCAGCATTTGACATGTAATAAAGGCTTTATTATTTTATCATCATCATTTTGACCTTTAGTTTGCCAGGTAAAATGTTTGAGAACCAATTCTCACTTGCAAACAAAGCCAAGGGGCTCCAGGAGAGAGAAAAAGAAATAACGAACATACGAACATGCCGAACACAGGAGAAACACAGATCCTCTTAAAAGTAAACATGGAAATCAAATAGCATAAAAATGGCAAGAGTAAGAAGAAAATATATGACGGTTGTATTAACAGGAAAGAAGAGAGAAGAAATGTCTGCATATGTGTGTGTGTGTGTGTGCGTGCATATATGAGTGTATAAAAAGAACGTATGTATGTATGCAGGTGTGATCTGGGATGATTAACGAGCAATGATCAGTAATTATCTGTCGCAGTTTGTGTTGAGAGATGATATTTTGTAAATTCCAGTCGTTTGCTGCTGCAAAACGATTTGCTATGAAAAACAGTCAAGGTGTTGAGAATGAAGAACTTGATATATTCACTTGACCTGTGGCGCGTACTGCGAGCAAGGTGAAGAAGAGATGTGACGTATGGTGGTGTCCAGGATTGTCTTGTAGACAAAGTGAAACTGGTAATAGAGACACCAAGGGAGGACCAACCACCAATTTGTAAAGATCACAATGCTGAGTGTTAAATGGTTTATTCTAGTTTATTGAGAGCAGTGTTTGATGCCATTTTGTAGACTATGTCGCTGTAATCCAGGCTTCGCTAGCCTTTAGCATGTTCCTGGTTTCATTCAAAGGGGATTGGCTAACACCTAACACCTAACAATGGTGCATTCACACCAGGATAGACTCGGTTTGGTTGATGCAGAGAAATGTTGCACCATCCTTTGGTTCGGTTTGCCTGCTTTACTTTACTTAAGTGGACCAAACTGCTTGGATGTCAGTCAGATTCAATAACTGCTCGTTTGGGGGGCGGTATTCCCCGAAACCACCACTGACCAAGAAAAAAAAGTAGAAGGAAGAAGAAGAAATCTTGATTCATAGATTGATCAGGACCGGAAACAGAAATAAAAAAGGCCACAGTAAACAATGGAGCAGCTTCAGATTTAATTTCTAAATCACTGTGTTCCTCTCAGGAAGATTTTCTGGTAGAACTGAATCCAAACTTTGCTTTGTGTTTCTGTAATGGTGGAAGGAGCCACTGAATGCTGTCAGAGGAGGGGTGGAGACGACCTTCGTTGTTTAAAGCTTGAATGTTATTCCTCAGTTGAAGTTGTTTCAACTTTGCCAAGAGGTCCAAGCTAAAAGTTAGTTGGGAAACTGTTTCTCTCTGATGTTTGGGTTTGTTGGATGGCTGTCCTCTTGTTGACTCCAGTGTTTTGTCCCTGTAGTGTCTGGTTAATTACAAGTTAATCTAATCATCTTAATGGGACATTACCTTGTTTAGATCTTTGCCTGAGCTCTGTCAGGAACCAGGTAATTTCTGCAACATCAACAGCTCTCTGACATAATCTGTAGGAGCCATTCATGGGCAGCAACAAGCATTATCTTGGTCATTAAGTCGTACAATTTCCTAAATTATAACTTAGCTAATTTAATCACAGATACTGTAAAACAACTAAGTAATCTGGAGGACTTTCTAACCAGTTTAGTTTGACCTAAACGACGACATCTTTGATCTGATTGATGCTTGTAATGGATCTCATTAGAGCTGTGTTCATGTCTTCAACCCAAAACTGAAGTGATCACAAACCTGAATATATAGCAGCTGGAAACCACTTTGTTTTGGAAATGGTTGTATGTCTATCACCTATTTAAGATATCAGAAGTCTGCTTGCTTGTTAACCCGTTGGTATCAGATGTCCCGCGTGCAGGACATGACGTCATTTCACAAATAAATATGTATTTTACTCTCCCTTCTGAATACATACACATTATACACCTTTGGAAAGCTAAGATTCTAAAGAGTTGGATGATACTACAACAAAAACGGTCCTGTTACATCAGCAAAACTGGTCCAGTAAAATTGTTGGTGCACAACAAGTCTTTTCATAAAAAAACATTTTAGTTTGCAGGATTTTAAGGGGTTAACTTGTTTATGATGGATTTTCATCCCAACCATCACGGCTGCTTGTAATAAATTCCCAGCAGCCGTAGAAAGTGACTAAAGCTAAAAATAAACATGAGCAAATAATAACATCTACCTACTGGACCAAAGCAATGGCCTTAATAATGCAGCTTTCTATACAAATACATTTCATGTCATCACTTTCAATCAAGAAATCTAAAATGTTTATGTCTAGTTTGGAGTTTCCCAAGATGTTCATCTGTTGTTTTAACCTGGGATCTCTTTGTTTTTGAGATGATTGTATCGTGTATCATAAATTCTTACAGTGACTTGGCTGAGCAACTTGGAGGACTCTGACCTGGATCCAATAAATCTCTGCTCATCAATAATCTTGCTCTCATATGTCTGCATGCAACAGAAACACTGGCATGCAGCTCATTTTATCATCCTCCAAACAACGTTATCATGTTGGACTTAAACTGATACTGTTCCTTCCAGCGGAAGCCACCAATGCAGTGTGCTATAAATATTATAATCCTGTGTTTTAATCCTTGGCTGGCTTTGTCTTCTAGTTTAAGTATTCCTTACAAATGAGTTTGAAAAGATCTACATTTGATACACAAACAGACATGAGGACTCTGCTGCAGGACTCGGAGCTTTAGATAGCAGCGGATCCTCAATTAGCAGCATAAGTCACCGAGGCTTTAGTTAGTGCTCCTTATATTAGGTGGACATGCACGATGGAGAAATTATTCTACGCAGCAGCTTACTGTTTGACATCTTTTATGAGGAAAAAGTTTCCAAAATTAAATGAGCAAAAGCTGCATGCTTCAGTGAGCGTTTGCTGCCACAATCAAAACCAGATGATGTTCTCTGCCGGGAACTCGGGAAATTATGAGAAAACCATTGGACCCATAAGATAAATTGTTGCTTTAGTCTTTTAAGTTCCCACACAAGAATGCTGATATTTGAAACTCTGAAACTCTAATGTGAAGAGTGTGTTTTCTAATATCTGTGCACAGACACTAGCAGAGTTCGAGGAAAGCTCTTCTTTACGGAATAATACGCATGTGAATGTTTTCAGGATTGTGCTTGAATCTGATGAATTTTGCTTGTGATCCTCCTGGCAGAGATCTGAAGCATCCTCTCTCCTTGGCCGATCAGCTGTGCAGCAGCCAGCAAATTCACCGTTTTTTTTCTTAGCAGCCAATTTGATTTCCTGCGAGCCAAATCATTTTTTGGATGGAACAATATGAACTACCTTCCAGAGCGGCCAGTAGACCTGCCAGACTCAAAGCCAAAGGCAAAATGTACTCGTGCATGTGCACAGTCTGCCCCCCCCACACACACATACACTGAAACTCTCTTTGTGTCTTGATGGCGAATATTTCATGGCTCATTTGTCTGAGTGTCTGAACAACAAAAAGCGAGAGAGACTGAAAGATAAAAACTAATGATAGAGACATGAAGAAGGAGGATGAATAATAGAGAGAAAAGATGAGAGGGAGAGCGAATAATAAAGAGAAGATGAGACAGTAGAAGGAAAATGGGTGTAGAAGTAATGATGCAGGAATAACAACCTCCTTATTGTCTCAGTGTCTCTGTCTCCTATCTTTGTCTTGTTCTCCTTCTGTCTCCTCTCTCTGGTTCTCTGTCTGTCTTTGTTGGTCGCTCATCTTTCAAGTCATTTCATCATCACAACGAAGCAGAGACAAGGCCGAGTCAAAATTCACTCAGAGACATTTTTTTTTTCCCGCTTGAACCAAGACTGCAGAGGACTTCTTTGTGGTTCACATCAAGGGATGGATTACAGAGCGGGCCTCCTGCAGATGATCACCGAAAGTAGCCCAAAAACAACAACAAGAGGAACACAGAAACAAGTATGACCGCTACAAAGAGAAGCTAAACGTCAGCAAGACACAAAACATCACAACCAAGAAGTTTTATGAGGCAAAAAAAGGCCAAACTGGCATCAGAAAGATAAAAATGACAGCAAAAAGACACAAAATTGACTTAAAAGATGCAGTGGGGCAAAAGAGACTCTGGGTGTCAACCAAAACATACACAAAGCAACTTCAAAGCTACACAAAATATCAGCAAAGAGACTGGAGTAAAGAGACTCAAGGTGACTACAAAGTGATGCTTGGTGGACAAAGATGTACGAAAAGCCACTACATGGGCACAAACTGGCCAAGAAGAGACACAAAAACACAACGCAAAGTTTGAAAATAGCCCAAACAAAACAATAGCATGGATGACTATATATATATATAGGAGGGAAATAAGATATATGTTGTAAAAAGAAGTTGTCATTAACACAGACGAGGCATAAAAGTGACAGCAGAAAGACAACACACAGGCAGCAGCACAGAACAATCCCAAAAAGTCTCAAAGAGATGCAGAATATCCAGAAGGATTCCCAAAACAAACCCTGCTGGTAGAGGGCAGAGCATGGTACGAATAATGGAGGTAAAGCAGAGGAGCTCCCTAGAGACATTCAGCTGATCCTCTAAGGGGGGGGGGCTAAAATGTTCCACTCCCAGGTAAAATTTAAGTTTTGCATAAAGTTCCTGATGTTTCTTAAAAATACGGACGTACCAATATCCAATTTATTCAAACTGACTACAAGTACTTACATGGAAGTACTTGCTGATACTGAGAAACCGATATGAGTTCTAATAAATCACATCAGAGTTCACTGGCATGGACCAGAATGTCGGATGTGACGACTGAGTGGTTAATTGTGTGATATGTCAAATGGGTCATCCTGCGGTCATCCTCTAAATGTAAGGCTGGAAAACGGTCAGAATCTTCATAAATAAGGAGGATAAAGTGGTTTTTTTTTGTGTTTTTAACTTCTGTTCACCGCTGTGAAGAAGCAGCTGCATCTCCAAATTAAAGTTTTCTCCCAAAGAACGGCTCAAACTCCGATATTTCAAATAGCACGAGTAGTAGCGTAACTTTGTTTCTGGACAATATTCTAAACATTAAATCTCAGAAACTCCATAGTAAGAAGGATCTGCGGAGTATGACAAAGCATCTATATGCCCAAAATCAGCTTCTCTACCAAAATGATGCCAAATTCGGATTTTTAAAATAACACAGGAAATAACTTTCTTTGAAAGAACCTTCCGTCCATATGTGAGATTTTTCTTATGGCATCAGTTGCATAAAGTAGCTGCAGAATTTAATATAACCATATGTTTTAGCACGCTACTGCGCACTAATATAGATGTGTGTGTACGGGACTTGTGCGCTACATGACCAAAAAATAAAAAACCATTGAAATTCGAACTTTACCAGAAAGGGACATTAAACTAATGCAGATGCAATTTAACAGCTAAAAAGCGACTAAATGATTGCAAAGACTTAATGTCTCAAAATGATATAAATGACCAATAAAAAATACCAAAACTTCACCGAGGGATTCTAAATATCTCGATGGAAGTACAAGAATGACTGCATAGCTGCTGGTAAAGTGACCGCAACTTAAAATGACCAAACTGAAACAAACGAAGCAGTCTCAAATGACTGCAAATGTACAAATGCTGCTGGTAAGGGGACACAGATGACCGGGGGGGGGGGATGAGATGTATGATAGTTATAAATGGATGGAAAACAAATTAAATGATTTCAAAGACTCAAAAACAGACAAAGGAACAAAAGCTGCTTGTAAAGGGACACAGATGGACATAGGGGGACATTAGATTGTTGCACAGAGAAGTGAAATGACCATAAGACCCAAAACTGAGACTAAATTATTGCAAAAAAATGACTGAACTGCAAGAAAAACAAGCAAAGTCTCAAAATGACTGCAAAGAAATGCAAAAAGAAAACCAGAAAACTGCATCAGAGAAACACGAATAATTACAAAAATCAATCAATGGCCTGGCAGACTACCACAAAATGGCCCAAAATGCCATTTGCAAAATGGCTCTGAAATGGTGCAAAGTAAATTGTAAATGGTTGTAAAGTGGCATCAAAGCAGCCATAAAGGGCTGGAGCAGCTTTGTGTCTCTCCTTTCAGTTGCAGCTCACATCTGATCTCCACGACATGCAGCTCATTTCCAGGATTTGTTTCTTCATTTTCATTTACAACTTCTGTTTGATAAAGATTTCTGATTTTATCACAGAAGAGAGACACATACAGGTGTGCCGCCCCCACCCCCACCCCCCGCCCGCCCGCCCGCACTACACCTCTCCCTTCAGACACCTTCTTCGTACGGCTAATTTAAAATGTCTAAATTCGTGTATTAAACATCGGCTCTTCATCTCAGGGGAGGTCCTTAGGCTGCGGGTAACTTTTACTCTAACTTTAATGTTAGTCTTAATTAACACCCCACAGGCATCACCCGTCTCTCTTTATTAGAGCACATTCATTGAAACAGAGACCAAATGTCTGAATTTTATAATTCTGTGTTTTATAATTCTCTTCTATGAGGTTTGAATTATTTAATTAAAAAGGAGAACACAAAAGATGAAGAATATCTGGTGTTACAGCAAAGTTCGAAGGAAAGGAAATGAGTTGCGTGTCTGAAGAGCTAGTTCCTTTGATATGGATGTAACATCCCCGAATCATGACTCCTTTTTTCCCCGACTCTCCCTCCGACCCTCCCTCTTTTCCTCCTCCTTGTTCTCCGCCTCCTCCTCCTCCTCTTCCTCGCCTCTGCTCCCCTCATTACACGCTGCTTTAATTAGCCTGTCTGATATGGCAACTGGACTTCAGAGAGACAGCAAGAGAGGAGGATAGAGAGATAGAGACAGGGATGGAGGAAGGAATAAGTAAAGAGGGTTTTTGATGTTGACAGTGTACTTTGTGGGTTAATTACAAAGACTTTCTCCAGTTCTTCATCATGATATGAGAAACTAGATGCAGACGTTGAACTGAAACTGTCAGTAACATTAAGTTAATGGACATGTCTGTTGATATGCTGAGAAATAAATAAACTCAGCACAAAAAGTAAAGAAATGTGCTTGATCACTTTTCCCCTTTAACCCTCTAATGCTTTATTTCTAATCTTATTTGGATTTTTAGTGATTTTTAGCTATTCTATAAAATATCAAATAATATTTATTTTATTTTCCTGCAAACTTGGTCATTACAATGCATGTGTATACACCAAGTCATATTAACCCTTTCATGCATACAGTGGACACCTATTTAAAGGCTGTTTTCTATGGATGGGTCAGGATGGTATATTTGCTAATTAGCCACTTCAGTGGACATTAGTGGGTCATCCAATAAACTGCCACCCACTGAAGAATAAATAATTTTTTTTTATATGATTTCATTCATGCCTGGGAAAGTCATGGCTATTAGGTAGGAGTTACTTAATAAATTCTAATAATTTCTGAGCAGTTGCTCTTTACATGTATTATACATGAATGGAAAACCTGATTAGTCACCTTTACAATGATGTATAACTTCTAAGGATCCTCTTCTGTGGAATGAGCAACACAGCTAAACATGTGGGTTTTGCCCCCCAAAAATGTACAAAATCCCCTGCAACATTTTCCTCCTGTTGGCTTTTACTCTTGTTTTTTATTCAAGAGTGTGTGACTGGCACCTGGTTAATATCATAACGATATTCTGTAGCCAGTGGCAACCCCATATCTCCAGAATCTGGGACCTACTCCATCCTCCAGGATGACGATGGGCCAGGAGCATCATAGGAACCTCCAGAATTTGGGATCGGTGAATCCAGACCTCAACCCACTTAAGCTCTTGTGAGATCAGCTTGGTTGTGCTGCACGAGCCAGAGTGACCGACACAACCACACTGGTTGACCTTCAACAACTCCTAGTGGAGGAAAGGGATGCCATCCCACAGCGGTGCGTGACCAGCGTGAGGAGGAGGTGTCAACATGTTGTGGCTACTGAGGCCCCCGGTGGTGTAAAATGAAAGAAAAAAAGGCCAATATGTGTTGTTTTTGTCCTTATTACTGTGGGAGGGTGCAATCATCCAATCCACCAAGCAACTCAAAACAAGAGTGAATATTAACAGGATAATATATCAGAGGATTTTGGCTGTGTTGCTCACTCCACAGAAGCACGATCCAAAGTCATCCCTCAGACTTTCCAGCCATGTATAAAACACCAGCAAATAATAAACCAAACACAAATTTCCTTTTTATGCTAAGTTTATATTGTCCTGTTTAATAATATTTCTAAATATAATTATTTACATTATAACAGTTTTCTTCACCTTGCCATCTTAATATTACATTATTTAGATTAACAACTCATTTCCAGAGTTTTTCTTGAATGAGCAAGAATAAAATGGGGAGTTTAGTGGTCTAGAGGGGTGGACTTGGGCCTTGAACCTAGGATCAAGTCCCCCGGACTGGCAATGAAGGTTAAACACTCTGGGGCCCTAAGCAAGGTCTTTAACCCCCACACTGCTCCTCAGGCGCCATGACAACCCACTGCTCTTTGTACAGCCAGGATGGGCTAAAGGCAGAGAAAGAATTTCCCAACCTGGATTACTAAAGTATAAATCAAGTTAATTGAGTCAAAAGTCAAAAGAAAGCAAAGATTTAAAAAAACAAAAAAACATTATAGTAATTAAAGTTATTTTCTTTGTTTTAAATGAGTTGTTGTTTGAATTATTTTCTCGTTAAACTTTGAGCCGTTGCTTTGACCAAACAAGAAATTCGTCACCTGTTAATCATTTCCTGGTTTAAAAGACATGCAAATGGTCCATAAACATCTGGGCTATAAATGGGTAACACTTGTTCTTAAAATATACGTTTAGGACATTGATTCAACATCCAGATTTAGCTGAGATTTCACCAAGATGGACATAAACCAGGACGGCTTTTGTGGAGCTGAAAACTGAGGACATACACTTTGTGTGAGAGCTTGTCACCCACTGAGCTCTAAACAACATGTCAGATAAGGGTACCGAAGCCTGTTTATGAACATACGTTGTTACAGCCATGAGAAAATAAGGTTGTATGTGTTGCTGGTGACTTTGGTCCGAAAACATTTCTTTCAGCCTACAGGAAACATATCGTTTCAACTCCATTGTGTATGTGTTGCTCCTCAGCGTGCTCCCACACTCGCCGGATAGCAGCCAGATTGCAAAGCTGCGTTCAGTGCCAGCTACATTTTTAATGGGAAGTTCTCATATGAACCTTTATAACATGAGAAACCATCTTTATTTATCTACAGTAACAAGAGTAATTGTCATGTTTTTGTAGATATCGTTGCAAAACTTTATAATCCTGCTGTCAGTTTCGTGCATAAAAGACCAGTTCTGTGTTATATATTCTCTTTTTTTTTATGATTTTTCATCTCAAGGCACTTTGTAACTTTCCAACCTTAAAACTCTTCGTTCCCGATGCAGCACAAAGTGCTTTAAATAGTAAAAACAATTTCTGCAGATTAAAACAAGCCTTCACACACCAAAGTATGCAGCATAGAATTTTTGAAAACACACACCTCATTGTAATCTCTTTTGCACACAATTATACATACACACACAGAAGAATTACATTTCCCCCCCCCCCCCCCCCCCTTCTCCCCTCCTATTCTAAATGTGAACTACAATCCCTAAGTTTTGTCTCTTAACTGATTGTAGATGTAAAAATATGAATTGAAATAAACATCTGGCTTAAAGGCTGCTGTGAGGGAACAATATCTTGGGGATCCATCCACACCAGGGGCCAGCCCACCACAGACAGCGCCACTACAGGAACCGCCCAGATCCGGGCAGGCCGGGGCCCACACCACAGCTGCTATAGGGCTGCAGCGCGGGACCCCAGAACCCAGAAGTTCACCTGTATGAAGGACAATTTAATTGAGGAGTCTGTTTTTCTGAGGAAATGTGAATTAGCTTTATATACACACATTGTGGGTCATACAATGGATTTGTCTTAACTGGATTATAATGAATTGTATTGAAGCATTTATTATGTACATTACTGTCGTTGCCGAGCAGCATCCCGAAACTGAGAAACTGCACTTCACAAGTTTTGCCTCCGGTACGCTGCGTCTCGTTACATCTGGGTTCTGCTTTACACACCGAGTTGCACGTTAGCAACTGGATATCAACACACTGGCTGTTTTGAACGTCCACAGTGGCTGATTCATTAAGAAGACACAAGATGGCATTTTTAGAGGAAGAGAGGGACAGAAAGCAAGAGATAAGACAAGAGTCAACATCAGACTGACTTTTACTAACAGGAGAGAGCTCAGAGTAGAGACAGGATGCAAGATGGATGCCATATTAGCCACCAGTTCCATTGTGCTTCTTTAAAGCTGTAGTTCAATTCAGCCTTTGATATAAGTCATTATAATCCAGTTAAAACAAATCCATTATATGATCCACAATGTGTGTTTAAGGCTAATACATAATTGCTAAGAAACCAATATATCTGTTCAATTAAATCCTCCTTTTTACTGGTAAGCTTCTGGAGAACTACACTGGCTTTTGTATTTGTTCGAAACATGTCTGGTGTGCATTTTCTCTATAGAGATATTTGAAAAATAAGCTTTAGATTTGCTGGTATTGTTTCAGAGGAATTTAGACTTCAATGCTGCGTTCGTATTTTGCAATATGTTGAAATGAAGCTGACTGACTGCAGCATGGTCCGGATACTGGAAGTCCTTCCTCCATCCTTTAATGGGTTGATACAAATAAAACTGAGGCTATTACGTCATATATCTCATTATTGATTTCAACATCTGTGACGTTTAACAAACTTCTGTCAGTAAAAGTGTCATCAGTTCGATTTTAAGCGTCAAATTGACATGAATTTGCATTGATTTGGCGAGTTACACCAAGTCTCACCAAATCTGCGGCGGCGAGGTGAAAATGAGGCGGGCATATTGACATTAATATTGCATCACTTTCAAGAGCGTTTGCCATGTTTCACGAACGCGACCCACATTCTAGCCAAAGAGTCTAATCCTATGAATAAACATGGTTCAAATTAAACGAGACACACAATAACTCCCGCACACACACACTGCATTGTCCAGAGTGGTTAGAGAGAAGCCCTCATCACCACGGCTTCAGAGCTGGACTCGTCTCACACAATCGGGGCAGTATTTCACATTACAGACTGTAGACTTTATTACTCACGCCGGATTAAAGAAAGAGGCAATTGTGTTGGGTTTTAATGGAGAGGCTCAGCATCACCTTTCCATCTCTAAATAAATGAGAAGTGAGGCTGCTGCAAAATGAGCCGGTGGGCCTGCTGCACGCCCTCCACCTCCACTCTACAATCAATATTAAAGGCTTTTATGCAGGCGACTGCAGAAATATGAAGCAGCGTACAAAATTTGATTTAAGATGTAGATTAAAATGCATTTGAGTGGCAGCTTTGATAAGATTTATTATCAGTATTGTCTTGAGACTGTTTCAAGTGCAGTGAATGAGAACCTTGGCAAGCTGCAGAAACACAAGTGCATGTGCTGTTCACTTGTGAGTAAATGTGATTGTGTGACAGTGTGTGTGTGTGTGTGTGAGGTATTTGCAGCCAGAGGGCCAGATGGAGACAAATGGATGATCTTTCTAGACAACAGCTCTCCAATTAACACATAGACACACTCACAAATCACACTCGCATAAGCTGCATTTACGCACTCGTGTAAAGTCCTGTCGCAGTCCTGTATGTGAGATGCAGCGTGTCTGGTGGGGTCAGATGCTGTCTGAGTTTGTTTTGTTTTTTTACTTTGGGTTTGACGGCACATGAAATTAAAGCCCTGCTGGTGCAGAGTCTGTCTGAATCGAGTGCTAATGTGCAGACGTTTTGCTCGGCTGACTTGCAAGCACAGAAAGTCCATGAAAATTACCCTCCGCCTTCGAAGGAAGTTCAATCTGATTTGACTACATGTCAGATTGTAATGATGTTTTCATCGATCCGTTTACAAGTTGAGAGCAATCACAGAAGAAGCAGAGAGTAGTGATTATCTGGCGAAGATGAACAGGTCGGAAGCGGCAGCGAGTGGTGGAAGGGGTTAACAAACGCCGGAGCTTTTTTAGGGTTAGTTAGGGCTTGATTGGGTTTGGTTGTCAGGGTTACAATAACAAACAGCTTTATGGAGCTGTCATTGAAAAATTTGTGGAAATCATCAATATCATTCGTTCAGCGTGCGACAATCGACCGTCCAATTATCAGAATCAATTTATTTTAAGCTTGATTGGCTCTGAACGGTGACCAGGCGATTTCATCATTCGGCCCTAATGGTTTGTTGATTTCCTGTAACCCCCCCCTTGACATAGCTCTGGAAATCAGTTTTTCTCCAGTCAGTGAACAGACCATTTTCTTTCCATCAGTAAACACACCATTTATGCAAGCGATTATTTATGAAATTGCTCTGGGTTTACGTTCGTTAATGGTGGCTTGCTTCTTTCCTCTGTACAGTATCTACTTAATTGGTTTTCAACAGTTCAAATTGCAAAACTTTATTTGAAGTTCAAGTTTTTCTTAGGTTTTTGTTTTGTAAAAATAGATAAATACATCTATGTATACATGTAAATATGACTCAATGTCTGTTCTTCTCTCCAATGCACCTTTATAGTTTAAAAAAGAGAGAAAAGTCTAACATGCATAATTTTATAAGGACTTATTATCTGATGCATAGATGGGAGGTACTTATAAGGTTGTCAGCAATTGCCTCTAGAAAATCAGAGCACTAGAGGAAGTCCCTGCAGTCTGGTGCAGAGAGGTTTTTTTCTTTTTCACGTGGTTAAATGTACTTCTTAGAAGAGATTGTCCATCTCTGCTGTTCTGGGTGTTATGATGATCAACCTCCATCCTCTTCAGACAAGTCAGCTGCTTGTTTGCAGGTTGAAGCTTTGAAATGAGTTGGACTTTTACAGAATACTTATTTACAACTCATAGATAATCTTGTCACAGTTAGTTCACGTCTTTTATTTTCTTAAAAATAGTTGTAGAATTTTAACCCCGGCTGCATCATATTTGTTACAGTTTCTGAGACCTGTTGCATCACTTTATGGTAAAAGTGTGGCCTTAAAACCCTGTTGTTAGCAATGTGATACTTGTTTTCTGCCCCCTGGTGGATACTGTTACCTCTACAATGATTCACTAATAAATGGTACAAATATGCAAACTTTTTTTCTTTTTTTTTTTTACATTTTGTTAAAGAGCCACATAAAGACTTCACATTCAAGCCATTTATTTATTTATTTTTGCCCATTATTTCTTGGGTCAGGCTGTAAAAGTTAAGGAAACATAGAGGTTTCTGCACAACTTTTTACCTTCCATGCAGTTTGTAAACAAACACACTTGAGGGGAAGAAAAAACTACAATGATAAATTGATTAAATAATCAATTTATCCTTGGAGAGGTGGGCAAAGGATAAAGAAAGAACTCTTATTGGTTGGCTAAGTTTGCTTATATTATATCTTTTGTTCCCTAAGCTAAACCAGAAACATAATAACCGCATGCTTGTGCTATGTATTAAATATTGATCCTCCATCTGTTCAGTCTAAAGGGAATTTAATTCAATCAGCCCTGTAATTCACACATAACATACTCTGATAAAACAAACCAGCTTCATTATATACAGTATAGCAAATATGATTTATAGGCGATGGAGCTGACATGCACACACACATTCAACACCTCGACGCTCCACCGTATGGAGCTGAGACATCTGCGTGGTCCTGCAGCACATCTCTGCCTTCCTGCAGTAATCTGAGGAACAGATCGGAGACGAGCTGCCCAACATGTCTGGAATCTGCCGTGCCGTTATGGATTTCTTTGAATCCGCGGCGTGGCTGAGAATAACGATTCTGGATCGCGGCTTCAGGCGCGGGGGTCTAAACGGGTTAGTGCTGCTTGTAGTTACACGGCCCTGCCTTTAACCTCCGTCCACCACCCCTCCCTTTCCCCCCCTCCTCCGCCTCACCTCTCCGCCGCTTCCCATGCGACTGTTTCCATCTCCTCCGGCTGGCTGAGCAGACGTCCGCCTCAAGTGCCCGAGCAAAGATGCCGTGACCAGGAGGAGGCTTAGTTTCACTTACTACCCCTGCCCTTTCCCCGCACATTTAATAAAGTGACTTTTTGTTGAACCTGAACTTTCCCTCGCTGCGTTTACCTCCGGGGAGTCTGTAAACGCAAACACACACTCATGTAGACGTGGGCACACACACACACACGCGCACGTACGCATGGACACGCATATTCTCGGGGCACCAATACACCAATCAGCCTACGACTCTGTATCACACTCAGACACACATCCACAGGCTTAGTTAGGATTAGACCACACACAAACGCTCACTCTGCAGATATCCACTCACATCCACACAAACAGATGCTCACTTCATGCACACATCCACCCTCCTTCATACTCCTCCTTTTACACACACACACTCTCACTTACACACACACAATGCTTCTCATTACCATGCATAGTGGTAGTGGTTGCATTGATTTCCACTCTGTCTTAAACTTAGCCCACACAGAACGAGTGTATGTGTGTGTGTGTTCATGTGTGTGTGTGGTCAGCTTGGCAGAGCTTCTCCAGGCTGAGTGAAGATTATGGCTCAGAGATTTTTCACTTCTCCTCTTCTTTTTTTTTTCTTGCCTCCCTCCCTCCCTGCTCTTTCACTCTTCCTCTCTATTATCCACGCACACACACGCTCGTCCTCCCTCTCCCTTTCTCCCCTTCTGTCTCTTTATTGCTGTTCACTCCATCAATCTCTGTCTTTCCTCTTGGAGAAAGAAAGAAAAAAAGTGCCGTTAAGGAATTTGTGAGAGGCAACAAGAGGGAATAGAAGGAGGAGATAGAAATGAAACGATAGGAGGAGATGGAGATGAATAGATATAGAGGCCAGGGAGGAGCATTAAGAGGAAAACAGATAAGAAGGTGGATGGAGGAAGACAGGGGAGTGAAAGACAGGTAAATAACAGACAGAGTGAAGGAAAGAGGGATAGACGGAGGAGATTTTAGCTGAGATTGGAAGTTATTTTGCAAAAAAAATCCACTGGAGAGGAAAAAAAAACCCCAAAAACGCTGTCGTCTCATCTCGCTGTGCCTCTTTCAATAACCAACGTCCAGCTTCTCGGACGTCACGGATTGCAGCTGGATGCCCGAGTTAGAGAGGATGTTCAGCTGAGATCTCTCAGGCATTATAGCTTTATTATGGGATGTCTTAACCGCTGGCATTGCTCCATTCTAATTAACTACCTCGCGGCGTATATCTGGCTCCTCAGACATTTGGTTAATGGTTTGCAGCAAGGCATGAGCAATCCAATACTGCAATTAGAAAGGTTTACTAACTTCCTAGCATGAGATACCTGCAACATAATTACTTAAAGCTTAAAACCACAATAGCGAGACCCCCTTTTTCCCCCTCTCCCTGATTTAGGTAATGAATTTCAGAGTGGAATCAGTGCAGTTAATCCAATAAATCACTGTCAGCTAAGCCGACTCAGGACGTATGATTTACGCACTTGTGTAGTGAGTGATGAATATATTACAGATGGTGTAGAGAATCTTTTTTTTCTTTTACAATTACACTGAAAAAAATAACAGAAGAGCTACACGAGAGGACACAGCAACCGCGCTGATATTTGTGATGTTAACATAAAGTCATGGCCTTTTAGCCTTATTTACCTCCTTGTTTTGGCGCTACGGCTGATTTGCTTTTTAATTCTGTGTAATTGTTCTCATTAATAACATTTCCAAACAGCTGTTTTATCATGATATGTGCTGAGAGAAGCACTCTTCACACATCACAAAGTTAACCTTCTCAGGCATCTGTAATCTCAAAGGATCACACTCAGAGAATGATCCACCTCGCCAGGCTCTGAGCTACTGGATCTCTCTGTGGCCAAAAATACACATCAGTATTCTGTGCTGGCAGCTACAGGCAGGTTTTAGTTGTGAAAATAAGTCAACAAACCAGCTTTAACTCACTAATTGGCTCCACTTGCAGTGTGTTGTTAATCTGATTGGTAGAAGTTTAATCCTATAATTAGATGACACGTCTTTATTGTCACTGCGAGTCGACATCCAACGTAATTTGCTGTCTATCTTTTTAAAAAAACAATTTACCCGGATTATGCTGAAATTAACAACAACACGACTGTCCACTCAAATGGTTCCCATGTGCATCGTATACATGTCTAAGTGCATCACTTGTATCAACGGCAACAGAAAACCTGATATTTGTCAGACCACTCCAAGCAACAACTCTAAAATGATCTTATTTATGCTAATTTATTGACAACATTTATCCCTGGAATACAGACAAAGATTGAGAAGGACTAGACAGACTAGAAGAAAGTAAGTAAATAGAGAATACTACAATAAAAGTACTACATGACCCACTCATCTTACCTAAAGTGCTATAAGACAGTTAAAATGTCAGTTTCTGATGGCAAATCCTCTGTAATTCAACATGAGCATCCTCACTTATGTCAAATAGCCACAAATCGGATAACATACAATCTGCAAGCACATAATGAAGTAGTACGGTCCACGTGATGGTCAGATTTCTGCTCCACACAACCCTGAAAAATCTGATTTGAGTCACTTCAACCTTTTAATGTAAATATTCCCTCAAATAAATCAAGTAAATACGTTCAATTGTATGAAATAAAATGGATAACAAGGCTTGATTGTGTTTTTGCTCACAGTAGTTTAATGATTAGGTTAAATTGTTGTGGCATTTGGGGGTTTGTGGGACGGATATGTAAGTTAATTAAGTTAACTAGAGGTAGTTAAGGGCTCTGTAGCATCCTCCAGGTGACAGCCCTAAAATCAGATGATAATAGGTATCACCCATCAATAATACCCAGGCTTTACACATTTAAATTTCAGGAAATGTAAATAGGCAATGGTGAATGTAAACTGGTCATGCTGCACAGTTGGGGGGAATGGAAACAATTTGAGAATCACTGCTGACCTGCCAAATACTGAGTTACCAGCTGTTTCTAATTTAAACCAGCAAACAATGAACTCACTGGCCGGTATCTTCCCAAGCGTGACATAATAACGCTGATATTAAAGAAATTCCTGAAGAAGGAGTGTTTTCTTCCTGTGGATGTCCACCGCAGTTGTTGTTTTTTAGGTTACAACTACTACTTCTACTGAATTACAGCCTCTAGCAACGCAGCCTGTACTGCCTCCCTCTGGTGAGATGTTGCCGTGGAAACACGTCTGAGTCACTTTTCTTTTTTCAGAACGCTTCAGATCTGCATCATTAGTGAAGGGAATTCCAGTTAATGTGGTGAGACCAATACATATCCACCAGGGGGTGGAGAGCTGCTCTGTCTGCAGTATGTCAGGATGATGTCAACTGAGTGGGAGCATAAAGCAGTCAACAGCCCAGTACCCTCTAAACCAGTGGTGTCAGCTTACATTTTAGTTTAGGAACCACTTACTATTTGATCCCAAAGGGGCCGGAGCAGTAAAATAACAGCATTATAGCCTATAAATAAAGAAAAAAACTCAAATTCCTCCCCTTTGTTTTAGTGGGAAAAAGTATAAATACATTATCAAGATGGTTACATTTAATGAATTATTCTTTTAGAAAATATTATGAATGATGTAAAATTTCTGGAGTAAAAATAAGTTTACTTAGTTACACATTTATGTATTTGATTTACTTACATATTTTATTTTCAATCACTAATATTTATTTTAATATTTTCAAAAAATATATACATTTCTAGAATAAATTTGATACTTTTTTGTTTTGAATTTATTGATAAGATTGATCAATTTGATATGCTTTTAATACATTTTTGTAACTTAATAAATATTGAATATATTTCATATTTTATTATAAAATTATATTTCTATTTATCTATATTAATTCATATTTTTCTAACTTACCCTAACCCCCCCCGTTGCACATTTACATAATGTTCTTATTTATTTTTTTGGACATGTTTAATTTTTATTTATATTGTTATTATATATATTTGATATATAACATATATAAAATAGAATTTAATTGTTTTTTATTTAAAGAAAATACATACAAATTTATCAAATTTTTTATTTTTAATTTAAAATGTATTCATGAAATCGATACTTTTTTTTGTTTTTTAACAAAATTTTATTAACTTCATATATATTATATATATGTTATATTCTATCTATTCTGTTATATTATATCCTTGAAATTTATATTTAATTTTTTCATCTACAATTGATTAACTTATTTATTTTATTTACATATTTTATTTAACACATTTACACATTTATATATTTACTCATTTCCATGTGAATTACAGTTTTAAATCACAGTGGATCTACAAATCCCAGATAATCGCAGGTATCTGGAACTGAAAAATATAATGTTTTACATTATAATTAGTCATTTTTTTAAGATCTAAAAGTTATTCCAAATGTACATTTCCACATGTGTGTAGTAATCCCGACCACCTGAACTGACTCACCTCATTATAAAAACTAAAGTCATATCTATTGAGAAAGAAAGATGTAAAAGATGGAGTCTCTCCAGGTACCCCAAGGGGTACGTGTACCCATTATTGAGAAACGCCGGCCTAAAGACCACAGCAGCTGCAAAGAGAGGCTGGTCCTCATTGTTTTGAGGACAGTCTGTGTGGATAGAAGTCATGTTTACAGCCCATTTGAGGTCCTTACTGAAAACCTCGCCACTTCCTTTCTTATTTTCAATGGCCTGAGCTCCTTTCAATGGCTCCTTTAAATTTTTTTCTGCTGCCATTCAGTCTACTTGCAGCACTCATCTTACGAGCTTCCTTATTGCCGTCTGAGATGAGTCCTGTCCCATTTGTGAGTAAGCAGTTTATTCATAGAGCACCTTTCTCTGATAAAAATCGCCATGTGCTTCACAATAAGTAGAACTGGTAATTAATAAAAACTATTTTAAAAGGTTTTCTGCTGCTTTATTTATTACAGTATAAAAACAAAGGTCCCGTAATCTGATTTTTATCCCTTTTATCCCAATTAGCTGAAGTCTGATGAAGATTCATGAACTTTTTGGATCTAAAGAGCAAAAAAAAGAAGCGTTCATCAAATTAAGGTTAATATTGTTGCTGTATTGGCTTATTGGGTAAACTAGCATTTGTTGGCTAGCATGTTAGCCGTAACGTTCTGAGGAACAAATGTTGCAACAAAGGAGGCAAAAGTTTGTCAAAGCCACTCTGAAATACTTTAAAAGAAACCCTTAAATCTTACAGCTGAAGAAGCTAGAGTTGATACACCTGTGTAGCTCAGCAGGATAGTCATCAGTTTTAAAATGCCAGGTCTTGGCTTCACTTCATGTGTGGCTGGAAAATAAAAAGCAGAATATACCCCTGGGCTTATGGAAAACACACGGCAGCCAATCGGAGAAGAACAATGTTTCTCTGCGTTACAGAGATGTTGACATTTGGGGGGAAAATGTGTTTTCTACTGAAATTATGTTGTTTTGTCCTCATAACACAGATACGATGGAGGCCGCCGGGACAGATATTTCTCATTGTTTCAGACTTTCAGGCCAAGAGTGTGGGTCTGTACAACATATTGAATTTTGATTGTAGCTCCAAACAATCACAAAAACAGTTGTATCGACAAAAATATTTACTATCTAAATACATTTTAGACCCTTCTCCACTGCTGCAGACTCTGTTGCCAAGAGTGTGTTACTCTTTCAATGAGACACAGTCCTGCCATATAGTCCCCTCCCCCATCCCAGAGCAGTCGCAGGAGGACAGGTGTTGTATCGAAATAAGCAACCCTACCATGAAAAAGCAATGAACAGCATGAAATGAACTCATCTCTGCAACCAAAAGGTCTTTTTGAGCCATAATATGAGGAACAGTTGTGAGATTTGTTAAGATCAGTTTATGTGTTACTGATGAAGTATAGATGAAGATGGCACATAGCACAAATAAAAAAAGGTTTCAGTCTTGCCAGAAAAAAACAAAACACTTTCAAGATGAATCTGAATATCTCTTTGAAATGATGCAGTTGCTGTAAATCTCTGTAAAATCATAGAACAATATGTGAACATGATCTCTGCAAAGACCAACCAATGGCCACTTAGACACAGTTTGGCTCAGTTTTGCTCGGTCTGTTCCCAACGACCCCCAATTGAGAACCCCGGATGTTAAAAGGTGAAGTTCATCTACTCTATCTTGGCAAAGATATGGCAGATGACACATGTGGAGCGAATCTCAGCTGCTTTTTTTTTTTTTCTGTACTAAAGGCTCAGTTATGTTTACAGTGTGAGGCCAGATGTGGGCTAAACACTCTTCGTAATGGAGGATAAATGCACTATTTATTACTATTTAGTCATCTTTTGACCTTTGATTCCAACACTGACAATTAAACGGCCATGAATTCACTTTCCTTTCCAAATAAAAACTGCATAAGCTCAAATATTTGCTTTTAAATTCATTCATCAACATGTTGCAAACAGATTTAAAGTGATATTTAGTGGTCGGTTAATTAAGGAGAAGTCTTGTTATCCATACAAATTGTAGATTTAAAACAGCCAGTGACTTTCATACGGTTGACAGATGGAAATGTTTGCTTTGGTCAAAGATTATAGAGCATAACTTCCCCCCCTAAATCACAAATTGTTCATAAGAGGTGTTAATTAGTGAGCTTTAGAGGTGATGGTAGGTGAGTTTCTTAACTGCGGAGACAGTGAAGCAAGATTAATTGACTATGACCTGCTGCTGCTTGTGAGCCGCCAAGGATGAAGAAATAATGATTTTAGCTGCAACTACACCCCATGTCATTAATTGTGACAGACCATGAGAAATGAGATGACAAAGAGAAAAGGTTGTCATTTTTTGGGAGGGTGGATGATTACTATGTGCTCATTCACCGTTAATGAGTGACTGCAAAGACGGAGACAAGTGCAGCAAATCGCTGCTTGAACTGCGGTGAGGCTGCACACATCGCTGTACGGTTAATGTCTGGGTTTGGATTTCTGAAAATGAAGCGTCTTGTCTTGTTTGGTGCGCCGCTGCTGATGAATTGAGCGTGTTTGTGGAACTAAAACCAGGCCGGTACGGGGTTTTCATCTGTGATCAACATGCGGACACTCACCGAGTCTTTGATGGAGAAACATGGCTCATGGTTCCTCCAACTTGGGACTAATGAATTTCCTAATGAGCGAATATTCTCATTATAAAAGGCTACTGAAGATCATTATGTCATAATGAGAAAGATTTCCCATTACAGCAAAGTGTTGCTTTAACTATGAGTGGCGTTCGGTATTGCTTCATGGTGAGGTATTACACCACATCTGGCTTCATGAAATGAATATTCGTACAGTTCTCTGCTAAAGTTTTGAGCCGCCTCCCATTTCTTTATGTTTTCCTTCCAGAACAGCCAGATTTCCTCAAGCAGTAGAACTCCAGATGTTTTGAAGGTTTTCTATGTTTTGTTTTTTTAATTAATAGCTGCATTTCCAATCATTTTTAGTCAAGTCCTTGTACCCTTACCACCTTCAAAGTAATGTTTTTCTTTATTTTCCCAATGAAATTATTTACATATTTGTTTCTCTATTGATCGTTTCATCATTTAAGGATGAAAAAAAGAGTTGAAACATTGTTGTCTTTAAAATATTTGAGGGAACTGGAAAGGTGTCAACCCAAAAAGCCCATCTACAGCAGATGAACAGGATCTCCTTTAAAAATCCTGAGAGATGAATCTGGACATTCAGTTGATCCATCTGCTGTTGGCTGAAGCCTCATCAGAAATTCATTGAAGGGTTGTCAAGAAACCATTTTTTAACGAAGGGAAACGGAGAGAAAAGGCTGAAGTGGATTGAAAATCAGTAGCAATAGGTCTGATGGAGAGATGGATCCTCCCCAGATCCTGGACCTTAACATGACTAAACCATCTTAACAAAGAGCAGAACAAAGAAGAACTTCAGTAGTCCTGGACTCAGACCTGGACTTCAGTAGTCCTGGACTCAGACCTGGACTTCAGTAGTCCTGGACT
>JAOXYM010000017.1:25823739-25834483 GCA_028567055.1 Leptatherina wallacei
ACACACACACACACACACACACACACGCTCTCCCACGGACACAACAGGTAGACACAGTTTGAGCAGAGGAAGCAGAGGATAATGCACATGTTGACTACAGCAGAGCTGAGAGATGTTTGGCCAAACACGTACACACAAGTCTGGTGTTGATATGACAATCAGTGCTCCGGTGGCACAAAGACAACTGGACTTGTACAAAAACTAATATCAACTATTGCAGAGTTTTAAAATGAGACTATTTTCCCGCCACCAAACATCTGCTGTGTGATGGAAACGTTATGGACATCCATTTCAGTTCGGTTGATATTTGCCAGGTTCACCGTTTTTTTTTTGGTTTTAATATGGTTAGAAATCTAATCGGTTTTAAATTAAACAAAATATATATTGGAAATTTTGAAAAAAACATTGAAATAATTTTGCGTTGAATTAAAACAAGTCAGCGATGTTAGACAAAAAAATATCTTTCACCCTTTAAAAATATACTTTGATAAAATAAACTGATTTATAGAAGTTTCAGGTGATTTGTTTTATAAACATGAACTAAAACCGTTTTCCAATTTTGTTTATGACCTGAGAACAGTTTTATAACTCTAAGCTAAAGATCTGTGATGTAAGCAAATAGAGTTTATCCACTATTATTATGTATTGTGTGGGCCAGAAGTGGACCAGATGTCAGTTTTCAGCCTGGATGTTGATTACAGCGAGTATGTTTTGGGCCAGAAGTGGTCCTAATACGGGAACCCTGCCTTCATAACATGTGGCGGTCACATGTCATGTGGCTGAGTTTTGGCAGCTACACTCATATTAAGTCAAGGCCAAACAAAAATGTATGTGGGCCGAATATTTTGTGCTATCTGGGTATCTGTGTCTCTACAGCTCTATAAGGACTGTAGTACAGGCTTGACTTCACATCTGGGGTTTCTTGTCATACTAAAAGGTGCAGTGTGTAACAAAATCAAAGATCAATCAAAGAAAAATTTAATGTTAAAAACTTCTTTCATTGGCATCTAATCACTTTACTAAAATAACTTTTTATTCTCTTAGAATGAGCCATTTATCTTTACTTGCAGCTGCCATAGTTGCACCATTATTTTTACTACGGTGTCTCTAAAAGGACAAACATCTCAGTATGTTAAGCGAGACCCCTCTGAGCTTCAAAATTGTGTGCATGTGGATCGTCTTCAAACAAAGCTAGTGCTGCAGTTTTAAAGTAGTTACCTGTAGTGCAGTCATTGCTGCACCTGAGGAAACTAATGCGCCTTCTAACGACGGCTAATTCAGCATCCATCTTGCATCCTGCCTCTTCTCTGAGCTCTCTCCAGTCAGTAAAAGTCAGTCAAGCAGGAAACATCTAAAACCTGCAGGACTGCAGCCCTAGAGTATCGTCATTGGACAGTAAAGTAAAAATGTAGCAGTCATGTGATGCCCCGGGCTGGGAAGGGAAATAAAGTTATGAGGTGTGGGGTTTTTCAGCCTTTGGGACGCTGCAGGAATGTGCATAATGAATGTCAGTGAGTCATCAAAGCGAGCTAGAAGAAAAGAGTTTTGAGGTCAGAGACTTATGTAGGATTGCTTTAAGACGGACCTTTTTTTTTTCTTTAAATCTGTTCTCAAGTCGCAAACACAGGAGAGAAAACGGTGCATATCAGACTAAGAAAATGTATTTATTTTCTCCCTCATCTCTCACGGGTCCCATAAACTCTGGCATTTGCAGTCTCATTTCAAGCAAACTGGACATAAATTCGTTGTCATTAAGTTCCTATGTTTAAGACATATGTTTCCTTCCCTCCCCCCCTCCACCTCTCCCTCAGTGAGCAGTATTGTGGTTTTGTGATGTTAGGTTCCTAAGGCAGTATCACAGTACAGTCCATAGAGAAACAACAGCAGTACAGAATAACACAGGCCTTGCCCAGAACCTTATATCCAACCAGAGCAGGACACTGAAAGCATCTGAAAGTTTATTTCTATTTTTTTTAAAGCCCCCTGATTTTCTGGTGAAGTTTTAGTTATTTTGTAATGTAAAAAAAAAAAAAAAAAAGTAACTTAATGTTAAAATCTCTTTCTGAGGTGCCCTGGCAGCTCAGCGGGCTAAGGCACATGCCAACGTCTCGCTCACTTCGTCATTGGTTTGGTTTGAAACGGATTCATGATCGTTACGTGTTTTCGGATCTCACCCCCCCCCCCCGTTCCTCATCGCACTCAACGATGGAAAACTATTTCTAAAAAAGGCAGAAAATAATCTCATGCCTTGATCATAAACAAACAAAAACATATATGAGGGCAGCAGGATTGACACATGGGAAATCAAACGTAGTGAATATGAAATAGTTTTTCCTGCAGTCTCAGGGTTCAACCTGTTGTTCTGAAACTGTTTAAAGTAGCTCATTAATTATCTTCTGAAAACAGGATCGAGTTGGATCAGATATCATTTTGACTCCCTGCTCTGGCTTTTTTTTTTTTTTGCCTCCAGTACATTCAGTGGCCCACTTCTCAGATATAAGGTCCCGAGCCAGAGCTGGGCCGGTAACCGCCCGACTAAACGCGGGCTGGTTTTAGCACTGAGGTTGCCGATTGGCCGGGCACAGCTCAGACAGCTAAGGTTGCTCTTTTTTTTTTTCTTCTTTATGTTGTGTTAAGATGAAAGAAGTTCAACTATACACTACAACTATTAGACAGTTACTAACAAGTGACAACGATTGAAGCTGCTGATGCTCCCAGGAGTGCCACAACCAGCCCAGATGTCTCTGCTTTGAGTGATATTGTAGTGCATGTGGTCTATAGTACAGTAGCATCAACACGATGGTCCAAGAGACAGATCAGATAGAAGATATCATACAGATGGTCCAATACAGTTATAGTACAACATCTATACATCAACTATACATTGTGCGGTTTTTTTTTCCTTTATGTTTTTGAAGGGTTCTCAGGGGTTAGACTTGGTCACCATTACATCACTGCTGTTAGACTGGGAGGGGGTCAGACAGTGGTGGGCAGAGCCATAGATAAACAGAGGTCGATCATTGAGGTTGAAGAGAAGCACTAATGTTGGGGTTGAAATCCTGCCAGAAGAGGAGAGGAAGCAGAAACCAATCAGACAAGAAGTTTGTTCTCGGATGCTACATTACAGCTTCGACTTTGTGTTGTGACCTCCAAGGTTGGATGTGGTCACAGCTGCAACGTGACGTCTCTAACCACATTTCCTTTAGAGGTGAAACCAGAGAAACTTTGCCTTTATGTGTGGCATATTTTGTTTTGTGCTTGTGGACTCAATTTAAAACCAAACAGCTGGGGGAAAAAAAAACCCAGACCAAACTCTCAGTCTATCCGTGGCTCTGATTCCAAAACAGGGTTAGGGGTGAAAACAGCTCGGGTTTGGTTTAAGGGGTCAGGACACCAAGGACTTAAAGGGGTAAAAGGTAACAGGATAGAGAGGCTACGATACTAAGGTGTTTAAGGAGTCTGGATGAGGGGGTGTTGAAGTTAGATGATGACGGTCAAGGTTCACGGTGATGAGAGATTTACGGAGAAACAGGATTCGAGAGATTTATGGGTGAAGAGCACGAGGTTAGAATGAGTCTTATGGGTCGGTAATGTTAGGATATGACTGTGGCCTCCGTTACTATAGCGGGGTCTTCTATGTCGGCTTTACTTTGAACCATCCTCAGCTCCAGCTGGGGCGGACTGGGCCTTCGACCGGGACCTGCCAACTCTGAGGGGACAGACGGTGGGTAAGGGGATAAACAAAATGACAATGTACAGATTAGGAAATCTAATGTGAAGATAGTTTGGACACACTGTTCTGCAGGACCGGCTGCAGCCAATGAGCAATAACTCTCAGATGTCAATCAATTATGCTGCACCCATGCAGTCAATGATTGTTAAAGATGTGGTTTTTAAAATGATTTTTTTTTACATAACATAATTTTGTTCGAGTGATGAATTATTTTAAAACTGAGAATGTATTGCTGTGCATTTCATTCTTTATGTTTGAGGAAAGTTAAAGTTTTAGATCCTGATGAGAATGTTTTTCTTACCGTGAGCATATGATATGGTCCTCTGGATAACATGATGCATCACCGAAAACGTCTTCTCACAGGCCGTCTGAGGAAGACGGAAGACAAATGAGTCTTTTCTGTTCAATTCTGTGAAATTACAAGTGTCCACTTTTATAATTGTGAGTTTCTTTCATGTGTGTGTGTGTGTGTGTGTGTGTGTGAGTGTGTGAACCTTTAGGTCATTAGGGTAGTGATGTGTCCATGCTAGCAGCATAGCAGCAAACAGATCTCCGGTTCCTACGAAGACAGCGTCCACCTTGGGAACTTCTATTCGGACTCTCTGCGTCGTCCTGCTGCCGTCTGGACGAACTGAGAAGCAGAGCAGAAACAAATCGTGTTACATGATCTATTCACATGATTATTACGTATCTGCCCATCTGAGGGTCCCATTTTGTTGGTGCAATCCTGATAACAAGGTGAGATGGGAAGAAATTGATGAAAACATGTCGGGGGTGGAGATTGATTACAACTTTAAGGGAAGAGGGAAACAAATTGATCAACTCATCCTTTTGAACACATGGCTGGATCTAAGTGCTAAAAATTATCTGTCTGAAGACAAAGTTGCTTAAATGGTTGCTCCCATGACCCTTACAACAGTCTCTCATCCTACTGTGTGATTATGAGACATTAAGAAGACAGCATGGGCTAGATATCAGGGTTTCTTCACATGTGTCATCACAAGAAAGATTTTAAAACGTATTGCTTTATGTATTAATTTGTGTACATACAATGCAGAAGCTGGGCTTAAAGTAATTTCAAGATTCTATTGAGGGACAATTTTTCAGTACTTGTTTTGTACAGTATGTTTATGTCTATGTGCCTGGACACCACAGGTTTGGTATGTATGCACGTATAATACAACATGTTCTGTGTTTTATTATGATACCAACATGAAAAAACGAATTAGCCTGTTAATGTAAAGAGATTAACACGTTAATTCTTTTAATGCATTAACAAGAAAATTGTTACTCAAGCCATAACGAGAATCTGTATTCGGCATCATCTCGGCAAGAGAAGCTGATTTTCAGCGTTTTATCACAGCTGTGGGCATAATCTACCAAAAAAAAACACTTTTTTCTCCTCATGTATGAAGATTGTGAGTTTTGACCAGTCAGTCGTCCCATCTGGCATTCTGGTCCACACTCCTCACCAGTGAAGCGTAATGGGATTCATTAGTACTCATGTTGGTACTTGGTATTGGCAAGTACTCAAATGTACTTGTAGTCCGTTAGAAAAAATGTGGTCTTGGTGCATCCCTACGTATGACACAGTCCAGCTTACCGTGGCGCTGGCTGCCCAGAGACACGAGGAAGCGATCTCCCAGTCTGGGGGGGAGATCAGAGGAGGTGATGACCACTGTGTCTGGGCCCATAGCATGGAGAAGGTCCATAACCTCAAGAGGAAGGAAATACAAGGAGTATAAGAATAAAGCAGTAACTGTATCTTTAAGCAAAGAAAATGCGCAGGAATGGATTTTTTGTTACCTCAACAGCATCTTTCTCTGAGCTGATGTTTTTTCCTGTCAATAATCTAAAACATTGGAAAAAAATATCAATAATGGGAACAGCACTGAAACACTTTATACATAATCATGATACCCAACAACTAGCCAAATCACTAAAAATGTTGCACCATTTCGGTTTTTGCAAAAAAAAAAATAATTATCTTTAATGTTATTGTGCTTTTATCAATTAAACCACTATAAGTGATTAAAGTCTCACATCATGTCAGTAAACAGGGTTGTTTTCTTTTCTATCAACACATGAAACATCTTTATTAGAGCTTTGTAATTGAACATCTACATGCTACAGCATTTTGCTGCCACTTGGGGGCAGTATCAGAAATGTGGAATAATCTGAGCCATGGGCTGCACATGTTTGTTTTGGTCCTTTAACTTTGCTCTGATCCAATCCAATCCACTTTGTTTATATAGCACATTTATACAACACATGGTTACCAATGTGCTGTACATGGTTTAACATAACAGTATCCGAAAAGATAAAAAATAAAAGGAAAAAATAATTCCACATACAGTCTGCACTTCTAACACAAAGGCTAAAAAGCTAAGACACAATTTAAAATAGAAAAATTCAGTAAGATAAATTAAAAGGACAAAACACACTAAAACAAGTTGCTAGAAAAATTTTAAATAAAGAATAATAATAATTAAAAGACCAACAAAAACACAAAAATGTGTTTATAGAAGGGATTTAAAAGTTTCCAGAGTGGGGGCCAGTTTGATCTGGGTGGGGAGATGGTTCCAGAGTTTGGGTGCCAGCACTGAAAGGGCTCAGTCACCTCTGGTTTTAAGTCTGGATCACCTCAGTGCCCTGGATGGAGCGCATGGTTTGAGCATGTCTGTTATGTACGGTGGTGCCGAACCATTTAACGATTTAAAAACAAACAATAAAATCTTAAAATTAATTCTAAAATTGACAGAAGCCCAGATGGGAGTGATCTGGTTATGCTTTTTGGTGTCAGGTAAAAGCCGAGCAATGGATCAAGCCAGAAATCTTGGTGTCATTTTGGACTCTAAGGAACATTTAGGCAGCCAAATTAAAGCAATAAACAAACCAGCCTTTTTAACCACCTGAAGATACATAATCATGAAGAAAAACCTCCTCATTTGTCTTCAGTTGTAATAGTAAATTTACAAGTCTGTTAAAAAAAACTAACTAATGCAGAACACTGCTGCTCGTGTCCTCACAAAGACCAAAGAAAGGGAAAATATCCCTCTGGTTCTCATATCTTTGCACTGGGCGATATGAGAACTGGTGTAGAAGACGCTGAATGGTTCTGGTCCAGATCTGCGGATGCCATATGAGCCACAGACACTTCTAAGATCATCTGGGCCAGGTTTGCTTTCCAAACTAAAAAATGTAATTTGCATGCTCCAGATATCTGGAACAAACTACCAGAAACCAGAAGTCTGATAAAAACCTCAGTTCTTTTAAGTCAGGGGTCTTAAAACTCTTATTTTCCACCACTTTTAATGAAGACAGGGAGTTTTTCTTTTCTATTAAAGTGTCTTGCATGTACATTGACAGTGGTGATGATGATATGTTCCCCACTGATGTCTGTATCATGTGTGACTCACTTCTTTTGCACCTTACTTTTAATGTCTTGTACATGAATGTGCTGCAAAAATAAACCTGCCTTGCCTTGTGCTCTGCATCACTAAATCTGTTGTTGGCTTCCGGCTTGAGCAAACTACAACCAATCAGCATTTGACCTGCATGTAATGTCCCCACCAGAGGGCAAACTGCTGCTCATTTTATTAATAACCCAAATCCTTCATTCTGCAGGGGGGTGAGATGAACACAAATGGATCCTTATGTACTAAGCAGGTCGGATTCTGCAGGTATCCAAAACACCAGTATGCGGATAAATGAAACAGTGAAGCTGGATTTGTAGCACACATCTCCTTACAATCTACAACTTATTGATATTAAATTGATATGAAAGTTGAATTTTACTTTCTTATTCCTTCACTGTGCTACATGGTTGGAATAAACCGACATGCAGATATGGAATAAGCTAACAAGACCAAGAGAGTATGATAAGAGAGGACAAGAGGGGAGCAACAGCATATTTTTGGGACTATAAAACATAAGTATTAGATAACAACATGAGTGGCGTTACATAAAGTTGGTCTGCGCTAATATTCTACTTCTCGCACTTAAACACAGTTATTTAAAAAGTTTCCTAAAAGAACTTTTTAAAAAAAGGGATAAAACACTCACTCAGCTTCAAACTGGTTAGGAGTAATAATGTCGGCAACGGGAACCACCTTGTTTTTGTAGACCGGATAAAGATTCTGAGGAACATACTGCAGGAAGAGAAGGGCCACAATAAATACACACAATTAAAACTTCAAAATGAACTGCACACTGCATGATAGTAATGTCCCAGATCATTCTTTTATCATCTGTTTTCATGGTTTTTAAGTCATGAAAACTGACAGTATACTATCTTAATCCATGAAAGAGCACAATTTTTGACAATGTAAGATATACACTACAAAGACACACACACAGTGAGTCGGTGTGTGCTTGCAGTTCTGTCACATCACAATAATCCATCTGTTTTAGAAATGAACGGCAACATAAATTACACACATGTTTCAACAATGTAAAGACAACACTAAACCCCCTCCTTCCCACGCACACACACACACACACACACACACACACACTCCTTTCTCATTAAAATAACAGCAGCTACAGTGGATAATGGTGCACCGTTGTCTATAGTCTCACCATAGATCCATGATCACCAAGGACGGGGTCACATACTGAAAAGACAAAGCACATAGTCGGAGTCAGACCTGCAAACCTCTGACAGTTAGCACATTACATAAACACTGCAGCGATGGGAGGCGTGAAACTGGATTTGGAGATCTAAACACATCCCACCCAGCATGGAGACCGAGCCAACAAACCACCATTTCTTCTCAAAATCTTAAAAGAACTAAAGGACGCCTCAGAGACTGTCCGGTTAGTCAAACCTCACAAAACAATAGATTATTAGATGCTCTGTTGTCGTGAAGGTAAAAAAGTTTGTCCAGGCAGCGCAGCTAGACTGTACATACTCCTGTTCGAGCCATAACACACACACACACACACACACACACACGCTTCATGCTGATGACCAACGACATGAAATATTGCACTCTGATGGGACTTCAAGAGAGCTGTACATAATCACAATCCATTTAAGGTCTGGACTTTTCCAGCCACTCCGTTGTAGATCTGCTGCCGTGCTTGGGATCATTGTCCGGTTGCATGAGCCTGTTTCAGCCAAGCTTGAGCAGTCGGACACATGGACTCACATTTGACTCTAGAAAACGTTGAGTGGACAATGAACTCCTGTGCATACCAAATGACTGCAAGGTGTCTGCAGCTGGTAGGAGCCGTTTGTGTTGATCTGAAGCGTTTGGTCATGATGCGCCATGTTTGAATTAAACCAAACATCTTCATTTTAGGCTGGTCTGTCCAAAGGACGTTGTTACAGAGGTCTTGTGGTTTGTTACAATGCAGCTTTGCTCTTTTTAGAGAGAAAAATCTTTCTCCTGTAATCTTTAAAAAATAAGCTCTACTCGTTTAGTCTTAATTGTACCGTCACGAACGTTGACATTTAGCATGCTAGCTGAGATGCAGAGTCTCTTCGGTCTTGTCCAGTTTATTTGTCCTTGCAGATTGTCACTCCTGGGAAGATTGGCAATACGTGATCGTTTGCTCACTGTAGAACGATGGAGTCCAAATAGTTTAGAAATGACCTTGTTTTTTCGTGTCCTCTTGTCTTGTTAATCTAAGGTTGTGTTTACTTCATTTTAAAAATGTAAAGATCAGATTATTTTTTCTACTTTGTGTCCTGATATGTAAAGCCTTGGAAATGATAGGGGGTGTTTTGTTCTTTTTCAAACGACTGCCTGCATGTTACCACGAAAGTATAAAAAAAAGGAACAAATGCGAGTGGGGTTTCAAACCCCCCCCCCTTCACACTTTATTTACCCTCTGTTTGCGCGTTCTTGCGGAAGCTCCGCCATTACGGCCCGTTCCAAACCATTTAGTGTGGAGGGCAAGTGGACCGTTCTTTGCAACGAGCTCTGCAACGCTCCACACTTGCAACGGCAAAATGGAGGAGGAAACGGCCTTGAAATGCAAGTCCCACATATGTCCTGCATGTTTCTCACACTGAGAAAAATCACAGAAAATTTAGAAGATCAAACGAAACAAGGAAATCTTACTCTGTTTGATTTTGATGTGAGAAAAATTAGCAGCATTCATTAATTTTTTTTGGTTGGAAACGTCAAATGGTAATGGGGTTGAAAGTCTCGTGGAATCAATGAAAAGTATTTGAAGTATAATGTAGGTCCTGTTATTGTAATGGTTGCTGAACTTATGGGGGGGGGGGGGGTTTGGGATTGAGCCTGGATTCACTAAAACAGCTGCCTGCTTGAAATAAGATGAGATTCGATCAACCAAGCACCATGAAGTCTGAGATTCAAAACAAACATACAGAATAATTCAAAAAGAAAAAGACCAAATCCTCTAAATTATGGTTGAAATCTATGTACAGTGGATCAACATAAAGTTAATAAGAGTAAAGATTAAACAGGCATTTTAACATGACACTGTATGGACACAATGAACAGCCTAACCTCTTCTTGACCCAAACACTCTCATCCAATCAGTGCCTCCATATAAATGTTCCCATTACGCAACAGAGAGTTAAACACACAACAGTAAAGCAATGTTACAGCCACATCGTTGCTTTACATGGAACACAGCACATTCTGTCCACAACGAGTGCTTAGGTAAAGAACAAATAAAGAAAAATCTGCACGTCAGCCTCTGGTTGTTTATTATTTTGAGCAGTGGCAGTAGATCTCCACTTCATCTGCTAACGCAGTGTCTACAGGCAAGGCAGCAACAGCTTTGAGTAGAGTGAAGCTGACTGGTGCAGCATGAGATAAAAAATCCTCCCAGCTACAAATGGATGGACATGCGTAGAGTGGTCCACAGTAAGAACTGGATTTCTTAAATTCTGCAACTACACAGAGCTAATTACGATAAACACCAAAAGTTTAAGTTATTACCCTCTGAAAATGTTTATAGTAACATTTATGCTTCAACTTCCTGTAACAGGTGGCTTCTTGCATCCAATAAGTGCACATTACCTCTATA
>JAOXYM010000017.1:25883640-25898055 GCA_028567055.1 Leptatherina wallacei
CCCCCCCCCCCCCCCCCCCCCCCTCCAAGTCTATCCAGTCCACACACCAACGCTAGTCTTTATGTGTTGCGGGGTGTATGGATAGCACATACCATGATTACATCTCCAGGGGTGATACTGATCTCATCGTGGCTGCGAGCATCAAATGGATAAAGAGCCCTGAAGTAGACCACCTTCACTGGCGGCTGCTGCTGGTCGAAGCTGCTGACTGATGCCTTCTGGTCAAACAGACTGAGACCCGGAGTCTTCTCCGCTGTAGGAAAAACATAAAGACAGAAATATAACAATAAAGATTTAAGTTACATCTAAACCAGAAGTACCAGAGTCCAGCTGCACAAAGCACAAAGGGTCCAATCCAGTCTCGACCAGTTAAAGCAAATAGGATTTTTCCAACAAGCAGCTGAAACCTATTTTTGTTTTTTCCTGCTCAGCACATGGCTGAAGGGTTTTTAGTCAAATTTATAAACATCATGTAGAAGTACATCATGTTTAAGTTCCACTTGACAGATCAAATGAGATGAGAAGCTGATGAAAGCCATCATAACTCGAATATAATTGAATGACTTTTAGACAGATTCATGTGTTTATGTTTATAGTACATCTTGTTTATATTTCATTGCTCTACGTGGTCATATGAAGGACTTCATTTCTGGTGTGTGGGATATCTCTGCTCCTGAGCTGGAGTACAAAGAAATAAATGATATCCATGGAAACTGCTGATTCTATCACAGGAAAACTCACAATTTTAAGCAACTAGGGATCCTTTTCTGTGCAATATCCTTAGGCGAGTCCCACAGCTGAGCCTCAAGAGTTACACTTAAGGAGAAAACTTGAGGTGTTTTGTGGAACTGGGTCTGTTCTTTCCAGGGACTTGAAGGTACCTTACTTGATGGTTTGCAGTGTCAGTGTATTCCAGTCTTGGAAGAATTACTTTAATAACATCGCTGGATGTTTGGGACAAAATGTTACAGGTAACATCATTCAGACACTCTGGAAGGCAGTATGCACAATCATCAGTAAAACTAAAGGTAAACAAGTGCCAGTAAATCCACCACTGTGTTTGCTCAGAAGTGTTCCCCACTCTTTCAAGCAACTGGTAACATTACCCATATATATACTTTTAATGCTGGCAAGAGAAACTATTGTAGTAAAAGCAGATTGAAACTCCCTCTGTCTCCAAATGGAATTCAATGATCTAAGAAGCTCTGACTTCAATAAAGGCAGGATATTATGTTGATGAACAGACTGATGTTTTTCTGCAGAAATGGATGAAACCATTGGGACCCTTGGACCGCACTGCTTCATGGATGAATGGTTGGTTTTTGTTCTGTTCTGTTGTGCTGTGCATTGACTATTCTTGTGTTGTTTTGTGATATTTGATCTAAAATTAAAGTTATCACAGTACAAGCACAGAGCAGTCAGACGGGTCAGAAGTGAATCCCTTCTCACGGAGATCTGAGTGGTTTTATTTTAGCTTTATAACTATATCTGTAAAACAATCCACACACACGTTGGTAGTAACACACCTGATGAAGTCCAGGGGTCAGACGATTGGCTGAAAAGCTTGCTGAGTTTATCCTGCACGTCTTTCTTGCCTCTGCCTTCATCCTCCTTTTCTTCTATTGTTCCGGCCCCCTTCCTGCCCTCTTCCTCCTCCTCTATCGCCCTCTTCTTCCTCTCCTCCTCTTCCTGAGTCACTCTGTTTAGCCAGGCGTGCGGCGCAGAGATGGAGGCGGGGCTAGGAGCTTTAGTCATGGAACTTCCTGCTTCGTCCCTCCAGGCTGGACCCTCCTCTGACGACAGCCTACAAGTTGAAGGCAGGAGGAGAAAAATCTCATCAACTTATTTTCATATGAAACTTTTTTCTGTTAGATTTAAAAAAAAAATGCACTTTTCATCGTGCTTCTAGGATCATCTTTATGACGTCGGTTTCGTTCTTACCCACTCTCCTGCAGCTCGGCAGACTTTCTCTCGCTCGGGGTGTGCATGTGAGAGTGTGTGTGTATCTGTGTGTGTGCATCTCCCTCCAGATCCTTCTGTTTTTGCCTCTGCTGCCGGTTGTGGATCTCCCGCAGCTCCTGCAAAGCATCATGGGATATAGGAAGGAACAGCGATAAGGAGGAAGTGGGATCAGAGGGCTGGTTGCTACGGGTTACCATTGACAACAAACAATTACAACAACACCAGCAGCAGCAGCAAGATTGCATTAGTCAGGTGATTGAGGCAAGCTCCGCCCCTGAAACTGTCTATGGGCCAACTGACATCCTTGCTGGTAACCATGGTAACCATTGCCTTTTCTCTCCCCCCCCCACAGGCAAAAGGTATTCTCCATTTCTTTTTTGGAGTTTTCTTGTAGTAATTTAAACATATTTCTTGGTTTATGGTTCAGGATGTTGTGTGCAGGTTGATAACGTCATTCAAGGCTCTTTTTTAAGCCTATATCATTAAAAAAAACACACCAAAAAACCAACCTTTAAAGCAAACTATTCAAAAATACATAATTGGATTTAGGTTAAGGTACAAAGGATTTCAGAAAATATCAAGGGAAAAAAACAAAACTTTCGTTTGTCTTATCAGCCAATTTGCCATTGTGATGCTTTAATTCCAGCTAAGAACCCACTTCAGTGTGACCCCACATATAGACGAATATACGTGCTGACAGGTCAGACGCATTCAAACTAAACTGTTTGTGAAACTGCAGCTTCGGGCAAAGTTGGACAAGATATTTAACAAACATGCAAGATCATTATGTATCATGCATGTTTGTCTGTGTGGCAGTGGCTCAGGTAGTCGGGCAGGTCGTCCAACAATCCGAAGGTTGGCAGTTCGAATCCCCCTCCCGCCCCCAATCAACTTTCGTTGTGTCCTTGGCCAAGACCCCTTACCTCCAGTGTTAGCATCATCATTAGCATCTGCTAAATTACTTTGTAATGTAATGCTGGAGCTGTGCATGGTTTACAGCTGTCAGCTAAGGTGAGAAAAAGTCCAATTCCACTAGTTCTAAAAGCTCATTTATGCTCCTAAAACTTGTACATCTATTAGTTTGTCTTTAAAATAACTTCTTGTGACTCACGGTATGATTTCTCTCAGTTACTCAGTGAATGGGAATCTATGAATGCGCTAATTTGAAGACCAGCCAGCAGAAGATAATGCCTGCCTCGTCTAGTCTGCCTCCATTAATGTTATGTTTAACTCTTCTAATATTGGGGTGATTCAGCCCTAATTGCTTGAAGCAGCTCGAAATTTTTAGGAAGAGGAAAGTAAATTACACAAAGTCAAACAGATGTGGAAGCCACAAAATGTTATAACAATATAAGAACAGCTCATTCCAGGCGTGGGCTCCCCCAGCTGGCAGCTTTAAACGGCTCATCCAATCATTAACTAGGTTAATGATTGGCTAGCAAGGATAACAAGGTTAAAAAACAGATTTTTGGCTAGGAGGAAGTCCGGGTTCAAAGAGCAGCTGGTGAATTGCTAGTAAAAAAATGTGTTAGGAAGAATCAGGGGGAACCGTCCGTCTATCTGCAGTGACTTTCGCTCCATCCCAACTTATCTTAGAAATCCAGTGCAGATTTAAAGTGTGGATGGCCTATCCTTTTCCCAGTTTACACAAAACAAGGTCTTGTTTTAATTCTGATGGCTGCAGCAAATAAACGTGGGCCTAAAAAAGCTCCAGGCATTGGTCGTGTCGGTGGGGCGGAGCTTGCACGAGGCACTCGCTGTGTTTGCAGGATTGGTTAGAAGGAGTAAACAATTTTTTTTTTAAAGGACGGGGATGGGGGGGGGGTCGATGGTAAAGGGGAAGTTGGGGAGATGCAGTTCTGTGTAGTCATGACAACCAGCTGTGCCATTAGAAAACACACTGTGTTACTATAACAACACAAGGCAGCTGTCGTGTTTCAGCCAAACAGCCGTAACATGAGGAAACCCTGAGAAACAAGCAAACCAGTCAGAGAGATGAGACCGACAGAGGACGCAAAACACAACTGTGGAGAGACAGAAGACTCCAAACCACCTGAAACAGGAAGTGGAGGAGATATGACACGACACGCGGACATACATGAACATTCACACATTCATCCACATAAAGTCTGGTTTATCAGCATTTTATCCGGTTACTAGCTTGGTGTCTGGCTGAAACATCACTGGGTAGCATTCAGGCTGTGGCATCACGGTACAGTGTAGTAATCTATTAACCTGCTAACCTGGCCTACAGTGTTAGCTATGGGAGCAGAGAGCCAGCCGGATAAATAGTGAGCTGACACCAGCTCGGCAGGGGAACAGATGGGGGTGGCTAAAAGATAGAAAGAGAAGAAGAAATGAAAGGAAAAAATGAGTAGTCAGGAAAGAGGAGAAAAGGGAAGATAGAGAGCAGGGGTTGAGGGGAAAGCTGCTCTGTTGCGTGGACCTTTATAATGTAGTCTAGCCGAGCCAGACACACTCTGACGGCAGAGACACACTCCTCCAGCTGTCCCTGCTCCTGGTGCTGAAACACATACATACACACACATATATATATATATATACACACAAACACACAGGATGCAACAGACACACACACAAAAAGTTAATGTTTTAGTCCATATTTACACTTTAACCAATGAAGGTGTAATGTGGACGTATTGTCAACAGTTTTTAAGAGCCTAACTGATTCAGAGCACTATGTAATGGTTCTGCTGGTGATATGACAGTTTAGTTTAAATGTTACCACAAATACATGGTTTATTTATTTATTTGGTTGCACGGTCACAACTGATTTCAAACTCTTTTTAAACCAGCTAAAAAAATGAAGTAGTTTTTTTCTCTCAGATATCAAACAAGAAGTGTGTATGAGTACTTCCTGACTCATGTAAGTAGGCTGTGGTGACTCACTGATCAGGTCTGTGCTGTAATAAATTAAGGTGCAGTCAGTGTTGTAAAAACAGGCAAAAACTAAAATAGTTTTGCATGATTTTTAAGGAACTTTTGCTGCACCTATCTCCTATTGAGCTCTACTAAAGTCTTGAATTTAAAAAAAAAAAAAAAAAGTGCTTTTTTTTGCACATGACTGCACGTATATCTCCAGGAATATTTTCTCTAAACCGTTCATATTTCCAACAAAGCATTAACTGAGGATTAATGATGAGTATGGCGTGCCTCTTCGTCAGAGATGCTGCCATCTCTGACATGTGAGATTACAACTGACAGAATGACAGAATCAGTACATTAGGGGGTGAGTGTGTCTAATTACTAACAATTACCGTTGGGTCTCTACTGGCTGCAACACATTCATCGTAGAACATGAAATCCACTAACATAACATCCCACAACAAGCTTGTTGTCTGTTTCGTTGGTGTTAAAGATGTGAAAGCGCTCTAACGTGACTGCAGGTTAGTAGTTTGATCAAAAGAAGATCAGTGTTGTGCTTATAACTAATTTAGTTATAAAGCAGAGCCAATCCGAATGTAAACAATGCTCTTTGCTCCAGGTTTGCCATCAACAGCAGAACGCTCTTAATATAATCTGACATCTTTCATGACGAGGTACATCCCAGCTGCAGTACCATCCCAGTCCAGCAGTGGCAGTGTGCTCTACCTGTCTCCCTGTCTCTTCCTCCTGAAGCTGGCGTCGCAGGGCTTCTATCCTGGCACAGTGGTTGGCATAGAACTCACACAGAGACTGGCATGGGTGCAAAAGGCCAGTGTAGGAGATAAATAAAAAGGAGTAGAAAATATAGAAGGAGGGGTTTATTATGTGGATTAAACAAAGAATAAGACAGGGAGAAAATGAATGTGTGAAGCAGAAACAAAATACAGACAATGACAGCGAGTAGCAGAAAAAGGGCAGAAGAAGCATCACAGATGAAAAAGTCCCAGCGGGTACGGAGGACAGAAGAGGCACAGCAGTGCGACGAGAGAAGATTTCGGGGACAGGAAGTGGTGCAGAGGAGGGTGGAGGGAAGGATAGTCAAATATTGTTCACATCTCAGTGGTCTTTTTGCAAAGAATTATACCACTGAGACATGGATGAAATGAGTACTAACTGTTATCCACACTGCTGGTTCTGTTTGCTGCTCTGCTTTCCCACATCATTGTGTAATGCTGTCTATACTGAACCAAACTGAGAGCCAACTGATAAGATTAGCCATCAGAAAATCAGTTTATTGTGGTCTGCGTTGTCTCTGTTAATCTCCCTTTCTCCTTGTCCTTGTCATTCTCCTCTCCTCCGTGTTGAAACAGACCACGGGAATGATTCTGTTGTCTTTGACCTGTCTCAATGTCCTGGATTAATCACAGAGAAAAAACAAAAACAAAAAAGGGCTCCAGGAAACAGACATGCTGCTGTGAACCTGTGCCAAAGGATTAAAGTCCTTCCTTGGCTAAACCTACATGAAGCAACTGTCTGGATAGCTGTGCACAGCTCTCTATTTCCACTAATAATGATAGTAGAACTAAGGCATCAACATGAATATGCACATTAATGCAGTACTCAGATATAAAAATGAAAACTTTCAATGTGTCAGTAAACACCTAAACTGGGAGAATGGATGTTATGAAGATGGGACAGGACATAATTTAAGAATTCATTATGAAAAACAATTAATGTGTTAGCAAGCTAGTTGATTAGTCAATTAAGTTTATGTATCAAAACTAAACAGCAAACATGCTACAAATTTGTTTTTATTTTACATGAACATAAAAAAAAATCCTACATCAAGTATTAAAAATAAGAAACAGAATATCTAGAGATGCACCGATAGATGAATGGCTGAGTCCAGATTTCGTTTTTTTTGTCATTAATAACAAACATACAGGCATCATTTGATGCAGTTGGGCAAGTTCGAGCTTCTGCAGACTAATAAAATATATGAGAAAATCTCTAAATGTTCGGGGACTTTAATGAACAAGCTTTAGAGTAATCAGATTTAGTTTAACCCTTTAAAACAAGATGCTGTCGCCAGTGACAGCATCTTGTTTTAAAGGGTTAAGGCTGCGTAAACATTCCCTTCACAGGTGCTTTGATCATTTCATCATTTTCTAAAATAAGTGATTGGTTTGTAGGAGATGCTTTTACGTGTGTCGATCTCTAACTCTAAGTTGCCATGGTGATATACCACAGAGAGAAGTGATCCATCTTCATGATGAACCTTAAGTGTTATCACTGAGACACATATCCTGCTTGGTGGTACAGGCTGCTCCAGATCATCAGATACTGTGTGGCAGGCCACTAGTCAGGCTACAAATTGTCTATCAATTGGTGCATCTCTAGCTATATTCTATGAGATGAAGTGTTAGGGTAGTTTTTTTTTTTGTTTATCTTAGTGTCAGAAGATCCACTTGAGAGATTTTGAAAGTTAAGCACTTCCAATAAAATACTGTCTGTTAAATAGCAGAAATTAAACCGAGAAGGGTGAGTTTATAAACATAATTTCATCAGAGAATCCCTAGAAGAAGGAAGCTACCACCCTCCCACTTCAATTCAATCTACACACTCAATGTGTGTTTTCCTGGCAGAAAAACAAACAAAAAAAAACATATTAAAAAGTATTACATTATATGACTACACACGAGAAAAAGTCATGAGTTATATTGGATAATTTTCTGACACTTTCACAAGCTTGAGAAATGTTTGATAAAGGATTAACAAGAATTAACCTTGTGTTCATGCACAACCTAATAAATGCTTTGCTCTCCAGTTGTCCAGCAATGATATGCTGTGAATTTACCTTTAGTTGTGTGTTGAAAGCGTCTATTTCCAGCAATTTGGCCCTGGTTTCTCGCTCCACAGCATCGAGCTGCTCTCTGAGCTGCTGTCTGCTGCTTTCTTTCTGCTCAATAGCCTTCTGCAGGGATGAAAGACTGTCGCCTAAATGCACAAAGACAGCATGAGACTGCATCAGTTCAGTCAGATACACTTGGATCTACTCATGCAGTAAATAGTAAGACGGTTATTCTGTAATTCGACTTTCTCACAACAGTTTTTGTGAAACTAAGGGTCCCATATTTCAAACCATGATGCGATCTCAACTGCATCCAAAAATCTAACATCATGTCATGTATGTGCATCATATATGTAGTACTCACGGTGCAAACTGTTCTGCTGAACCTGTTTTAACTGGTCATTCAGAGTCTGTTTATCTGGAATAAGCCTCCCCAGCCAATGTTGTGAGTCCTGCGTAGAAGCAGAAGACGGAGGATAAATTTACCAGCAAAAATAATGACATTACAGCTTATTTATAACAATTACCATTGTATTTAACAACGTAGTAGAAATTAAGGTGACACTAGTCTGTCTCATCAGAGTGTGTGTTTTACGTACCTGCAGCTGCTGTTGCAGCAATGTGATTTCAGCAATCCGTGTTTCTCTGGTCTGGTTGGTCTGCTCCACTTCTCTCCGCTGAGCCGACAGACGAAACCGAACATCCTTCAGTTTGCCCTCCAACTGCATCTTCTTATCATTCTAAAGAGCAGGATATAGGAATTTGAATATGTACTATATAAAATATGGTTGAAAACAGAGAGGCAAGTCTCTATTTACTTCTCATAGTGGCTTAGTTTCGATACTGTAAACAGTCATCTCAGTCCACATGTTTGCCTCACTGGAACATTTTTTTAAAATCCCAATACTCTCTTTTAATGGAATTTCTTAATATCCTAAGTGCATTAAATTGAGTGTTTTCTCTCCTCTCTGTCCTGCTACAAACATGTTTGAGTGAGACACAACCTCTCAGTTCTTCCATGAACTAACTCTGAAAAGATTATGAAAAAGCATGACTATTTGATAGCTGTTCCTCATCGGATAGAAAAGAACCATTCACCAGTTCATGCCACAAACACATTCATCAGTATCCAGAAGACTTCCATCTTAATCTAGAAACAGCAAGCTAATCTCTCAATGGCTCCATCCTAAAGCTGCAGTTGTTAGTTAGAAGCATGGACATTATTTGTAACTGTGTGTGGTTTAGATTTTTTCTCTAATTATTTACTTTAAAAAAAAAGCTTTTTAGCACCAGTGGCCTTTATCTTGACAGCAGCTTGACAGGAAAAGTCTCAGAAAGATGTCGTCATCCACAGGGTTTTTTTTAACACGTAAACCCAACAGGCCAGCATTTGAACCTGGGCCAGCTACCCTGTAGACCTGTCCAGCGGCCCATGAGGTAGTTTTCTTTTTTTAATTAAACTTCTGATAAGAATGAAGAAGTTATTTCACATTTATTCTTTATAGATGAGCATTCACTTCTTTATGGTACCGTTAAGTACTACGGTTGACCTACTGAGCATGCAGGTCTCTATGTTGGAATTCCTCTGCAGCTTAAAGCAGTTTGCTTTGGCAACATGTAATAATGCATGTTTACAGTAGAGATGGAAGCTATTCAGCTTTCCAAATGTGACTCCATTTTTCTGATAAGCGCGACATTCCCATGTTTACTGTGTATATGCAGCTTTGTGATTAGACGTGGACTTTTTTTAATTACCAGAGCCTCCAATTCAAACTCCAGGGTTTTCTTCCTGGCCTTGAGCAGAACAATGCTCTCCTGCTCTCTGTTTCTTTGAGTCAGAAGCTCCTGCCGACGTTGCCGCTCCCACTCCAGCTGACGCTGGCGCTCCAATTCCCGTTTAGCTGCCTGGAACACAGACACAAAAAGGTTGCGTTTCATTTCACAACACAGTATAGCAGCTTAAAACTGTGCAAATAAATGACACAAGACTGACTTATTACAGCGTATTACATTGAAATATTACGCGACATTTTACGCAACAAATCATCCGCTCCAGGGTGTAAATCTGGCTGTTTACTATAAACATTCAGATTTAGTGGGCTGTGAGGGATCTCCAAGTCAAGTCATCTGCAGCAGATGTAATTATAAGTCTGCAGCACATGAACTTCAGCTCAACCACAGCTCTTCATCTAAATACAGATACCTGGTAATCACTGTACTCCTCTACATACCTCTCTCCTCTCAATCTCCTTACGTCTCTCCTCCTCTCGCTGTCTCTCCAGCTCTCTTTGCTTCTCAAGTTGTTTTTCAAGTTCCTGCTGTCGTCTTCTTTCTTGCTCCAGACGCTCGCGTTCCTGAAATACAAACACCTTTATTTGTTATGTTCCTCCTAGTTTCAACACTAAATGTAAATAACTTATGTCTGTTACACTGAAAGTGTGTTTTACATAATTCTATAAATGTCACACACCATTAGCAATTCAAATTGTGCAAAGTGTGTGGAAAGGAGAAATCAGTATGACCTCTGCAGCCTACCTTCCTCTCCTGTTCCTCTCTCTCCAGCGCTGCCAGCCTTTCCTGCTCTTTCCTCTGCTGCTCCTGCAGAGCCTGACGTCTCTTCTCCAACTCCAGGTTCCCTCGTTCAAAGTTCTCCCTCTTCTTATCCTCAAATGTCACTGTGATCACAACAGTGAGAAAGTACAAAGAAATTGTCATGGGCAGATTTGCTATATTTTGACAAGAGAAACAGAAATTGAGGGCAACTATGGTTCTTTCATTAGTACTGAGAAGAGAGAAGAATGCAAATAAACTATTTTCTTTATTTTACTGAGGCAATTTGCATGATGAGAAATATGCAAAGACGCTCTGTCTACTGAAAAGACTTCTGTCAGCATACTGAACGCTGTTCTGTGCCACAGATATCACTAAAAAAGCAGCCGTCTCCACATCATGTACACAGGTCATATTTTCCAAAAAACTACAATCTTGTTAAAACAATATCTCGAAAATGAGATTCAATGTTTCAATGGGATTAACTGTACAAATAAAGATTCAAGAAAGAAAAAAACCATGCTGAGACAGAAGATTCTGGTAAGTCCTCAGCAGTTAAATGAGAGAAAAACAAAGTTACACAAACTTTGTCTCAAATAAAGAAACCTTAAGCATCTATGCTAATTTACAATGTGCTTTCAATATACAATAAACAGTACTACTCCACAGAAATGTTTCTCCAGCAACAGAATCCCCCCCAAAAAAATCTGGAATGATCTTTCCAAAACTCAAAAAAAAGAAATCCCAGTCAGCCAGATGTTCATTGACTGGTCTGAAGTGACTAATATAGACTTTGAAGGTCTACGCAGCTCATGGCTGTTACACACGCACACAAAACTGCGGTCAACATCCATGTGAGGGAAATGGAGAGAGCTCTTTTCAAGAATTACTTTCAATTACGGGAACATCTGGGATGTTATATCATATGCGGGAAGATGCAGGTCAGTCACGTAAGTTTACAGTTTGCAGACTGGAAACAGCTGGCGGGTCACATCATTCTAATCTTTGCCAGGTCAGCAGTGATTCACAATAATGTTTTCCTTCCTTTTAATGTGCATCCCGTCAGATTTCAAACAGGCAAAAAAAACCTTCAAATGAGTTGATGAACTATTTTGAATCTTTATGGAGCCCTCCGTCATTTTTGGCAATTTTCACATCCAATAGTCGGCCAGACTTGGTATGATTGGGGACTCAATTGTGGGTTGAAACATTCAGACAGTCCAAGTTTTGCTTTCACAAAACACTTTTGCGCATTTACAATAATGTATTCTCCAGCTCACGTGAGGCGGCACCGCACCAAGAATTACTGAAGAAGACAAACAAGAAAACTTGCTGATCTGTTGGTGAATGCAGGACAACTTCTGTTTCTGCCACTTAAGTTGAAATCTGCTTCCTGCATTTTGTTCAATAGATGCAAACCGAGACCTTCATCTTTAGATGCACCAGAGTTCGCTTATTTGTTGCGCACTCACACATCCCCAAACAATTAGTATATAAAGCGTACACTAACCTGGTAATTTCTTATCTTGGCTGCTCTCAGTCTCCTCCTCGATCTCCTCCTGGACGCTCTTTTGGTCTGACTGAACACTGTCGCTTCGCACACGCCTTTTATCACAGTTACAAATATACAAACAATCAATACGCAGATGTGTCATGAAATGAAAAGCCTTTTTGGGAACTATCACACTACTATGTATTTACTGCATGTAAGCCAAACTTATCGGGGTATTTATCTGAATATTTACCTGAAGGTAGGTGGGAGGTAATCTGGTGGTAACACAGGAGGCAGCGGTAACCCTGACATAGCCATATCTATGAGGTGCATAGCCAAAATAAACTCCTCAGCTGTTAGCTTTCCATCCTGGTCGATGTCCGATAAACTCCTAATGGAGAAACAATGGAACAAATACTATATTTAAAGGATGCATTTCTTAAGTTTCTTATATCTAAAAAAAAAAGGAAAAAAAAAGACAATTTTAAAATCATTTTTTAATTTAAGGCACTGACCATATCGTGGCCAGTTGAGTCTGAGGAAGACTGGACTGCATCAGGATAGTGCGAGCCTGGGGACCTGAACAACAGACATGCATGAAACAAGCACATTGAAAGGCACTTTTCAAATAACAGAAATGTAGTAAAAAAACAAACAAACAAGTAACACGTTCGTATGTGTTGAAGTACCGGTTAGGTGTCCGCTCATCATCTTGTCATGGGAGTTGAAAAGCTGTCTGTATTTCAGCCTGGAGGACTGAGGAACGGCCCAATCAGGAGGAGGCAGAGCGCTGCGATAAGGAACAGAGTGAAGTTGTGTCATTTATAGAAAATGAAAAATATTACCTTAGATAAAGAAATGCATTAAATAAAAAGGATGCAACTTAAAAAAAACAATCATTTGAGCAGATGATAATCAGGTAAAAGGACAGCCATCTTGCATCACGTGACATACCTAGCAGCAGCATCAAACGATGGGCCCTTCTGCAGCTTGGTGCTGGAACGATTGAAGGATGCGGGCTTGTTGGCAGCTGCAGCTGAGAGTCAGAAAAGAGAACATTTTATGCAGAGGTCAAATACTCCATCTCAAGCAGAGAAGAAAATTCCTGAAGCATTGTATCTTGTTGTGTTATAATCTAACTGAACCTTTTTTATAGAAGCGCTACCTCTACTTAAACAAATCCAGACCTGAAAGAGCATATGGCTGCCTAAAATAGGATTGAAACAAGATATATTAAAGCATAAATTAAAACACAATGGTTTATTATCTGACCTTGGTGTGAGAAGCCTGAGATGGGTGGCAGCATGGCTGTGGGAGGGGCTCCGTTGGCGATGGGCTGCGGAAGTGGAGGTGGTGCCGATGAGACTAGGGGAGGAGATACTCCAACGGGAAGAGGAGGCAGGGGGAGTGGGGGCACGACTGGCAAAGGAGCTGCGATGGGAGGCATGGGGGGCATGCCTGAGAAGTAAAAGAAGGACAATAAAGATGTTTTATGAGACATTTTCTTTCCAAACTAACAGTGTGGAAATCTGAATTCTACATATTTATACTGCTTAACAGACACAGGGATGAAAGGAAAACATTTATTACTGGATTTGCATTTTGGCTTCATGGGGCAGCACTAGAAGTATAGGAGGCAGTCAATAGTGCTGAGATAGAACAAACATTTACTCTTTGACCTTGGGAAAACAAGGACCTTGCCACACAGATCTGCAGGGTTTTATCACTGCCTTTTCTAAGGCAGTGATAAAACACTGAGACCACAGTGAACTTGATAAAGACAACATTTATGAAAATAAACAGACTTATGGATAAGAAGTGCATCAGCACACAGGTTCAGTCCGAGTCCTTTGTCAAACTCACCAAAGCCAGCCTGTGGGGGTAAAGGCAGTGGAGGTTGTTTCATGCTGGGAGGAAGCGTGGGAGGCAGAGGGTGACCTTGGAGTTTCAGTTTGATGAGTTTCATGGCGATGGAGAACTCGTGAATATCCATCCGACCATCGCTGTTCATATCAGCCAGAGCCCTGCAGGTACACAGAGAATGTCAATATTTTACTGGTACTTAACCCAGAATGGCAGGTAAGGTCTGACATATCACTTCGGAAAAACAAAAAGTAACTAAAACTCTAAGCAGGCCGGACATGATCACAATATAATCATCTGTTTAAATTCCTTGACACTGTCTGAATAATCATGATCATTTCTTATCTCCATTAAAAACAGCTGGACTAAACAATTAAAATGTCTGCATTTATAATCTCTCTCTCTTAGATCTGGGTTTACTTTACCTGACATCTCTACTCATATTATGAGTACTTCATGCTAATTCATTGGCACCTATAATGCAATGGAGTCTGATGTCAAAGTGCACAACCACATAAATGCTGATATGTCCCTGTGTAACGTATGTGTAATAATCTATAGTTATATTCTATGGCGCTGTATATTATGTTTATGTTTATCTTCTTTTCTTTTTTCTCCCCTTCTTTTCTTCTTTTCAATGAAGGGGGGGTTAGATGGCTTTGAGTCTGTAACACGATTACACTGATGAACCATTTTTTTTCTTTTTAAATGCCCCAAACAATAAAAAGATAGTAAAAGACCAATGACTGTAAATGAATGGACAGACCATCCGGGAGGTTTGTGAAGAGCTGAAAAGAAGCTCATTGGGAGG
>JAOXYM010000017.1:25903294-25916469 GCA_028567055.1 Leptatherina wallacei
TATCTATCTATCTATCTATCTATCTATCTATCTATCTATCTATCTATCTATCTATCTATCTATCTATCTATCTCTCTTCATTAATCTGCTGTTGTTATCTGGTATTGGGGCTAATCCTAAATCAGAGGGTCACCAAACCGATAGTCAGTCATGTTTGTGTCAGTAACAGAAAGCCATTATCTATGCAGGCTGCTTCACACTCACTCATTTACCCATATTGTTGTTACCGTATATTGTGAATCAGGTTTTTACAACAACTTGTATTTAACGGTTATTATCCAAATGTTTTTCTTTTTTTAAAAATCTTTAAATGAAATAATGTTGCACCCTCTCACATGGACCTCTGTCTAGCATTTCTATAGAGAGAGAGGGGTATATTAGACATATCAGAGGCATGTTAATCAGATCCATATCTGCCTTCCTTCCCCTGTATCCTTGTGGCCTGTAGACGACCTACAATAATCAATCACACATTGCAACAGAGAGGGTTAACTGAGGGTGTGTTAGTGTGTGTGGATTTGTTTTCCCCCCAGTGCTATGTAAATAAAACTTTGTTTTTTTGTAGACTAAGGAGGAGACACCCTGCTTAAGGATTAGCTCACCCAAATCAGGAAGAGCATTTCCCCTTTATTTGTAAAGATATCAGAAAAGATCATTAAATTCACAATGCTCAAACCCCCCCCCCAAAAAAAAATAGCTGTGTAACACTTTTTAAAAAACAACTCCCATACTATAGAGACATGCAAAAATATTTGCCCCCTTGGTGTTTTCTTCTTCTTTTTTTAAGATTGTTTTTAAGATTTGGGGGTGAATACTTTTGCAAGCTGCCGTGTATGTTGTGGTGTACAAACCAGTGATTGTTTCTTTCGGTATCCAATCGTTCTTGGTCTTCTGCGAAGTGTATAACGGAGTGTCTGTGTGGATTTGTGCGTGTTCCCCATTACCATCAGAGTAGCAGAACAAAGTAACCAGCTTAACTAGGTCAGAGGAATAAAGACCACCCAACACAAACACATACAGGCACACACTCAAAGTGGGAACTGAAAAAGTCCTGAAGCAGCTACAAAACATTGCTTGACTGGTTTAAACTGAAGATGGAAGAGATCAAACTTCTGTTCAGCTGATAAAATGAATGGTTTAGCCGGAATATGAGCCGAGCAGACTGAAGGAAAATGACCCAAACAGGTAAGATTAATGAGACAATAATGAGATAACATAACTTTATGAAACCCAACTAAATCCAGCAAAGAGCACATTTCCCTAACCTCATTACGTTTATGTTTTATGACTTACTAGAGATTGAAGGCAAAACTATTTCCAGCAAATAAGCCGATTATGAAACAAACTGACTTTTGTTTCCGAGTGCAAAGTTACTACAAATCCTCACACTCAAGCAAACTAATCACAAAAACAATCACGTTCCACTTTAGTGAAATACTTAATAACATTAAAATACTACGATTTATGCTGCTAACTGAATTCATTAAACTACTTCCTGTGTTTACCAGCATAATGAGTGGGATCCTGCCTGAGTGGAGCTGTAGGTGGGTGTAAATCCTACATTCACATGTAAACTTGCAATCCAAGAAAATGAACGGGTCTTAGACATATTGAGGCAAAAATAACAAAAAAAAAATTCTTTGTGGCAGTTATCTTCAGCTGTCCTTTGTCATCCATGTGTACTTAAAAGCTTAATGTTCTGTTTTCCCTGGTGCTTGCTTTGTATTTGTGGGATTAGTCTGTATAATTAGAGCACTGGGATGTCACTGAAGTGTTGGTCTGTTATCAAGGCTTGTGGCAGATGCCTGTTAAGTCCACCCCACCCCCCACCCCCCCACAACTCACACACACATGCACTCAAACATACACCCCCACACTCACAAAAGGCAGTGTCAGAGCAAGAGACAAGGGTTCACGCCCTCTCCTCTATTTGCCCTTCTCCTCCTCATTTTCAAACTGACCCCTCTAATATTCCATCTTTTCTAAAAAATAAAATAAAATAAATGAATGAACTTGGGAAAAACTGTGGACCATGTGATGTTCTGTTTCTATAATATAATCATTGATATATGTGTGCTGCTGTTCTCTTGGCCAGGTTATCCCTTACAATAGAGATCTCAGTCACAAAGGGATTTTAATCTGGTTAAAAACAGGTTAAATGAAAAAACTAAACAAAACAATGATTAAAAAAAAACATTTTCTGGACTCTAGTTGTACAAAGGATTCCAGTGACATCGCAGAGATGCACTTTAAGGGTTAGGGTTATTGTTGTTATTATCATTATTATTATTATTATTAATAATTATTTATCTTTTGCCTCCGTGCAAAAAAAGTGGGATACTCTCGTTCGTGTGTCTGTTTTTGCGTAGTGTGTTTGTAATCCAGTTGGATTGCATTGTTTTCTGTATGGTGTTTTTCTGTTTGTTTGTTTTTTTCTTTCCCCCCCCTTTCTCTTTCTTCTCTTTTATTTTTTCTCTTTCTGTCCCCTCCGGTCAGGTCCAGCAATAAGGTGCAGATTCAAAATAAAAAACTAAAATAAAGAGGGACGTTATACATATAAAGCTCTACTTGACAAAGTAAATTTGCTCGGCACAAAACAGCAGCCAGACAATCATTCTGCTGCTACAATGCTGGACAAGACAGGTGGAAAAAAAAGAAGAAAAAAAAAGAGATGCACTTTAAGCTTTTGGTTTCCTTCCTCCCTCAGGTCTGCAGCCTTAAACTGAATTGGATGCTCTAAATTAAAGTGTTACAATAATACTTTGGGGACCACAAAGCACGCAATAACATTTTGTTAAGAATACCATGCTTTCATTGCATTTATTCATAGAAATGCTTTGTTTTATGCTCATATATACATTTATCAGGTCAATAGATCAATTGTATAATGATCTGGAGAAAAACTAAACTAATATGATATAAAACCTAAAGTTATGTTTTTGATCTCAACCTACTGAGTAACTATGCTCCTCTGGGACTTTCACATTGAAGGGGAGAAAAATATTGGAAGCCAACACATCCTCAGTTAACCCTCACAATTTCCCTGAATCAATCAATTCTAATCAACAAGGTTCTGATTCAATCTGATTCAATATAAATTGAATTGGAAATCTCAGCTGCAATACCAGCTTTACTTGGAATATAAAAGAGAAGAATAAAAAATTCTACAAGAACAAACGTATATTTAAATATTGGACCCTTTAAACCCAGCCATTCTTAATTATCCAAAGCAGTTAGGACAAGAAACACCAGCGATCAAAATGTCAAATCAAATTAGATTTAACACCAAATAACTATCCAGTTAGTCTGCAATGCTGACAAGACAAACCCGAAACTCCTCAGGACCCTCGTCTGAGGGAGTGACGATGTTTCAGTCAACATGAATTAAGATGACATGACAGGCAGAAATGACCTCACTGGCTCAACACAACGTACATGAGAATTCTTCTTTAAACTAATAACTTCACGTGTGATTGTGATCACTTCTTATAGTGTTCACAATTCTAACTTTTTTTTATTAGATTATAAAGTTATACAAAAAATTTTAAAAGAAGAAATTCATTTGTATCTTGTATAAATGCCTTATTCATGATGGTGCTGCTATTCATAACAGCAATCTCTTCACACATCATGCACTCTCTAAATCCTCCCCCACACACACACGTGCAGAAACCCCATGCATCAACCCCCCCCCGTTTCACACTCAGACACGAAAGACACACCCATTTTCAACACATACTCCGACCCTAAGCTCCATACATCCATCTCTGTCTAACACACACCATCACATCATTATCACACTGCTGTCAAATAGTGAGGTCTGATAGATGGCAGGACCCACATCCACCCAGGACAGACGTATGAGATTCTCCATCTCCTCCTGCATCAATCCATCCTTTCCTCATGCACTAGCCCCTTCACAGCAACATGCTGACCAGCCTGGTGGCCGGTTATTAGACGCTTAGGAGTGTTATACGGACCTCAGTGGTCTTGAGTCAAGGTTTTTGTCTTCATTGAAGCAAAAATCAAAGCCTACCACAACATGCTGCTTAGCTCTCATTGTTTGACCCACATGGATGGACAGGACATTTCATTGAAGAAGTATTACACCTAAGGCAAGATTACTGCCTCAGTCCAAGAATGTAAACACACACACACACACACACACAAGTAAGGAAGTAATGATCCATATCTGTGTGATGACATGACAGTTAAGGTGAGGAAAATAATTATTTCTGTAACCGACTACAGGTTTTATACAGAAAAACATGATTGAACTGGGCATCTGATGAGCTTTTCTTTCCCAAAAATTTCAAAGAGACATTTCTTAGTCAAACTGTAGAAATTGTTTTGGATGCTAAGTGCCTGGTTAGGGTAATGTTGGTCATCTATCTAAACAACTCAGTTTCATACTACTATAAATGTTGCTGCTAGCTTACATTATGAATCGCAGAAGCCAGTGAATTTCAATGAAAGAAAAAAAACCCCAGTTAACTGTGTTAAATAGATTTGCTGGAACAAATAAGATTAAATTATTCTTATCTTTCATTTCTTTCCCAAAACCAGCTGTACTTGTTGAACTTTATCTGGTCCTTGTTTCTGGTTTTAAGCTCCACTTTATCTTTCTAAGTGAGCTGCAAATGATTTGATAGGTGACCTAAAATTTCTCAGTAAACCAAGGTCTCAGAGCTTAAAATCATCTCTAGAGTTTACAAACCTTGCCATGTATCTATAATTAAAAGTGGATGTTTGGTTTTGTTACATGTATTTACTCTACACAGATTTTGGAGGCTTTCACAGCAATTTAACAGAGAAGACCACCTACAAATAACAAGAAATATTCCACTTTCTAAAGCATAATGTGATCAGTTTAAGTCACCAGTCTCTGTCATTACATTACAACTAGACTTCAACACAGATCTTGGTATAACCGCAGAAACATGCTTCTCTAAAGAATAAGAACCTAAATTAGAGCAGCAGCTTCACATTTTTTTTATCGATTATTTATATGCTAATAATTTTCTCAATGAAAGTCAATAGTGAATTTTCAAATGTCTTCTTTAGTCTAAACCATAGTGCCATAATAAATCTACATCTAACTCAAAAAGTATAACAATCATAGTTAAAATCATGATCACTTCAAAGCTTTTATGGTTAACTAATTACCGAAATGGTTTCCTGTTCGTTTTCTAAACAATTCCAACTTTCATCCAGTTAAACCCAACACAGAATGCATAAATAAGTAACTCTGTATTTCTTCTACTCTTATGAAAAACAAAAAATGTTGCATATGTTGTCAACAAACACTACTGAGGTGATGGACCCTTTTCTGTCAACATTGCATCTGCAAATTCTTCCACCTTCAAGAATCCTTGCCAGCATCCAGGTAACCATGGAAACCAGCCACTCGCTGACGGAGCATCAATAAGGCTCGTCCATCAGTTGACTGAAATTACACGTTCACTAATGCGGGAGTGTGTCAATTTCTCTAAAAAAGATCATTTACAGCAACAGGAAAGATCTGTTTGGCAATTTATCCTCACTTCCTGCATCATTTCAGCTGAACCGGCAGATGATGAAGCGCTTCGCTCCACACCCCACAGGCACCCTTTGTTTTTTTTCTAAAAGACAATATAGTTCTTAGAAGGTTGTTTTAATTGGGACAGGTAGGGCAGCTGTGACTAACATTAGCATTTGTGATTGCAAAAATCGAGGATAGCTGAGACCGTCTCCACCCTAAAAGTCACTCCCTGCCCTAACAGTACAAACAACCTTGTCAATTTATCAGCACTAGCCTCCGTAGACTTGACTATCGAGTCTCAGGTTAACCTCCTCAAGTAACAACAGCCAATGTTAACGTTAGGTCACACACATGCAGTGCAGATGCAGTGATTTCACAGTAGCATTTTTGGCTAACTGTAAGTAGTGATTAGATTGGACCGTCCTCTCAATTTCTAGTCGCACAGCTCTTATTAAAACAGACCAATAGCAAACAAAACCTAAACGGGTTAATATCATAGTTAAAGGCTAAATCGTATAAGCTACACAAGCTAAAAATGACCAACCAGACACCTAACGGTTATATTCCAATGAATCTAGCATGGAGGCTAACCAGTGAGGAGCTAACGTCAGCTCGTAAGCCCGCTCAGGGACATTCTTTCACATCACCCACACTACAGTCTGCACTTACCTCATAGTTTAGCTTCCATCGTTAAATGGTGGATGAAGTAGCTTGTTACGTGTTTATGTGACCATATAATATGATATTTAATCTCCAAAGTATGATGGTTTATCCCTGTAACCCTCTCTGGTTATTCTCCCGTGGTTCAGAAATCCCGACCGACTGAGGGACAGCTGGAAAATGGGGTAACGCTAAATGTCTCGCGAGATGTGATTGATTGTTTAAGGGTAGATGTCATAATCTCGCGAGAATAGTTTTCTTGCCTGGCTCGCTGGGACGCTGTGAAGTAAACGGATTAATAGCGCTCCTGTTGGCTGTTGTTTGATGATAAATAAAATATATTTTTAGGCGAAAACTAACACGTAAAACCAAATAACAAAAATTTGTTTTGTTTGTTTTTTATTTTAGCATTTGGTCTTGGGGAAAAGTCAGCGTTTGATGAAAAAACAGTGTGCTGAAAATATAATTTTCCAAATGATCTAATTAATTGGGATTGAGTTAATGTGATGTAAAAAAAACAAAAAGCTGAGCATCAATTGGAAAAATAAAACCATTTAATCCCTTTTAAAGATATACAGTGGAAAAACCATATTTACTTTAATTTAAAAGAAGCATCCCTGGAAGCAAAGCAGCTAAATGTACAAAAAGGAAAGAACTGCAAGTAACAAGAGCAACAACACACATTAGACAAATAGGACAAAAAAAGAATTTAGAAAATAGATAAACTAACATTTGCATTTTCAAAAGCAGCAAAAAAAAATCTAAATGCAAATTTAAACCAAAATATAGTGAAATATTACTGAATATTTGGGGATGTCAAATGTATTATAGCAGTGCACACGTTGTGGAGCTCTCCTTTATGAAAAGATAAATTAATTGCGTTTTTAGACTGTAGGAGATGTTAATAACTAATCTACATTCTTAACTTTTTGCGGCAGATTTAATGAAAATGTATTAGTTACTTGAGCAGTTTACATTGAATTGCAATGACTATTATAGCCGATAGGAGGCGCCAATGTGTCGTTTTATTAAGCATAAAATAAACAAGTGAAGAAGAAAAGGTCAGCTGATACAAGCTAGCAGTAAACCAGTAGTTTCAATTCTATTCAATTCTAATGTAGAAAATACTGTTTAACACCAGAAAGAAGCCAAAATAATTTCTATATAATTAGTGGACTCCTGCATAAAAAATATTTTTAAAAAAAGGGTAAAATGAAAGGTTTGTACTGCCGAGCAGGTGTGAGTGATGCTGAGCCCAAGTTCGTTATTCAGGAAACGGTGAGTTTATTCATTTTGTGTTACTAGTGGTGTTTTTAATCAAGAATATTTCACTCCATTATACATTAAAAGATCGAATTAGAGAAGCTAATTGAAACTATTCATATGTTGCCAGAGTTTAAATACCATATCATTCAGTATGTGTTAAACGAAACATTTACTGATCATTTATAAAGGAGTGTTTGACAGACAAATGTCATCCAAGTTTCTGTTTTTAACCGTGTTTGAAGTGTCAAATGCTTTAATTTATCTTGATTGCTTGCTTTTGTGATGTAAATCTGCCTGGTTGATCTCTCTCTCCAGACTCTCCCAGATGTTTTAGGCAGCCATCAGGTCAGGATCCAGGTGAAGGCATGTGGACTCAGCCCCCTGGACCTTAAGGTGCTCTTAACAGTTCAAAGATGATGCCACTGTTGATGAAAGATGAGGGGAAACTATGTAAAAAAAAAAAACAACTTGCTTGTTATCTAATGTTTATGTAAAATTAAAGAGTGATCCATGTAGAAGAAAAAAAAAGTTCTCCTTTCCACTTTTAACTATATCTGATGGATTTTGCCCTTTTGAATGATTTCCTTGATGCACTTATTGTACAGACAAGGGTGAAAAAACAACCCATGTATGACTCGGGTGATAACTTTTTATGTTTTTCCTCTCTGATTGTCTGTTCCAGCTGCTCCGTGATGTGGGTATCCAGAGAGATTTAATCCCCGTTGGCCGAGAGGTGGCAGGAGCCGTCCTTCAAGGTCTGCACTACCTTCGTTATTGTAACAAATAAATATCGGCTACTAGTGATCGTTGAGTGATCTTCATGGAGTGTCATCGACACTGTGTTGATGGATCAATTTGTGTTTTTCTTCCTATAGTTGGGCCAAAAGTAACCTTCTTTCAGCCGGAGGATGAGGTTGTTGGTGAGAAATGTTTTTAAAGGAATTCTGGGAACTTTATGTGGGGTGGCGATGGAAATGAGAAAGACAAGGAGATGATGAGGAATGACAGAGTTAATGGGCATGTTTCAGACTTTCCAGTTCTGCTCCTTTACTTTCATAGCAGCATGTCATTGTCCCTGTTAAAAATGTAAAACCTTCATTTTAGCCTGAGGTACCAACCACTTTACCAAAGGGTTTCTCTACTTTTCTGCATCCATTTTTTCCTCCATCCTGATTTCTTCCAGCCTATCAGAGAAAACATCTCTACAGGCTGATGCCGCTATCACTGTGTTGGACTGTAGAGATGATATTAATGGAGGCAATGCTTAGTAGATTGTTTTGTTCACATGTGCTTTTGGGAGAATCCAAATAGTTTGTCTTGTTAACAGATCAGAGTGTTTTGCTGTTTCACAGAACTGCTGACAATTCTTTTGACCTGATGGCCCGGGTTTTATCTTACACAGAGCTGTGTCCCCCTTCTTAATACGTCTGATTATTTCAGCGAAGTGGACCTCAGTCAGCTTAGAACAGTGGTGTGGGATCTTGGCCCTTGTCCTGCAAGTTTTAGATGTTTTCCAGCTCTGCCTGATTTACATGAATGAGTCACTGTGCAAAACATGAAGGGCTGTTGGATCAATTTGATTTGAATCATGTGTGTTAGAGCAGGGAAACATCTAAAACTTGAGTTCCCCACCATTATTGTAGAAGCATGTAAGGGCTCAGCTTTCAGCGTCTGAATGTTCGCATAAATTAGATATTTCAACTCCGAAAACACATTTTTCTTCATTGTTGTGGTCAACGATGCATTTTATAAATCAGGGATGGGCAACTTCAGTCCTGGAGGGCCATCAGTTTTAGATATTTACCTGTTTGAATACACCTGATTCAAACTATTGGGTCATACATGCAGAACTTGACAGGCCGTTGGATCCATCTGATTTTAATCAGGTGTGTTGGAGCCAGGAAACATCTAAAATCTGCAGGGAAGTGGCCCTCGAGGGACCAGAGTTGCCCATCCTTGCTGTAGCCATTACATTTTTCTTCTTTTGAGTCTGAACCATATAAACAAAACTGTGGAAAATATAATGCACGACACATTTTATACTTTTCCAGTTTGTAAACATCCTTTTATCTTTGCACTCTTATCTTACCATCTCTTCCCTGCAGGTGTCCTTCCCCTGGACTCTCCTTGTTCTGGACTCTGTGAAGTCGTTGACATAGATGAATATTACTTAGGTAAGACCCACACAAACATTCACACACACCTTTTATAAATGTGGTCATTATTCCTGTTTGGTAGGTCTATTATCTAACCAAAATACAACTATCATCTGATAAGATTAACTTTTTTTTCAATTTTTCCATTTTTATTTTGATTCCTTAAATTGAAAAAAACCCTGCTGAGGCAGGTCAGCTCCGAGTAAAAAAGGTCTTGCTGACCTTAAATCCTAGCTTACTGTGCTTTACCAAATACAATTTAGATGTAGATTTTATGTGATTGCTCATTTCCCCACATTTCCTCTGCACTTCAGTCTAAAGTTGATCCCTGCTGGTAGTTTGACAGAAGTGTAAAAGCACTTGAAGTGCACACGTCCACCTGCTTTCACGTGTATTTTCTGCTTGACTTCACTTTGAATTAGTGTACAAAATGAAAATGGAAATGAGTATGCAGTTTATTTAAGTGGAAAAAGAAATTCTAACACTAAACTAACAGAATTAAACATATTTGTTGTAATAAAATCCCGTTAAAAAGCTTCTCTGTAAATGTGTGTGTGTTTCTGTTTAGTTCAGAAGCCAGAGAAGCTCAGCCCAGCGTGTGTGGCCGGAGCGCTGCGTGACGGCCTTCGTGCATACACTGCTCTACACACACATGCTCGCATCGCAGCAGGACACACGCTCCTGGTCATGGACGGAGCCAGCGTATGTAAAAGCAGCATAACAGTCAAGTCTTTGCTCATCAGGGTGCGTTTGTAACCATCTCCTCTCCTTTCCTCGTAAAGTCTTTCGGCCTTATGTGCATCCAGTTGGCTTGTTATCACGGAGTGAAGGTCCTGACGACGTCACACTCGCCACAAAAACACACATTCCTGGAGCAGCTGCGTCCCAGCGTAGGTGTGTACCTGCCGACACCGACCTCTGCAGTCCTGACTGGGTTGAAAATGGCCACGAAAGATGTTCCCTTTGATGACGCACAACTGCTTTTGTTTCCTTCTTTTCATGCCCATGCTCCTCTTTCAACCCTTTATCAATGCTTCCTCTCCCTCTCTCCTCATCCTCATATTTTCCTCAGGTGTGCAGGATCCTTTAGTAGGTGAGATCTTCTGTCTTTGCGGCTGATTTAAATACTCGCTTCCTTCCTGCTTCCACGGTGCAGCCGTGAAGTTTTACTTTCTGTAATCCTCATCTGTCCGATCCTTAATAATAATTATTATTATTATAAGCCCAGGTTTATGTTTGGATTTTCTCTGGAGTTGTCTTGATGTTGAAAACATGCTGCCACCTTGTGGATAATGCTGTGAACTGCATGCAGTGCAACATCAGCAAGCTTGTGTGGTGAAATTAAGACAAATGATCGTGCTTTGTCATGTTTTTAAATGCATTGTGAGTCTTTTTAACTCATTTTAACAAGATTTTGTATCTTTGTGTGTGAAGCCAGAGTAATTCCAGTGCACAATGGATCATCAGATCTGTTGTCTGTGGTTCTGGAGGAGACCGGAGGGCTTGGAGTGGATATCGTCATTGACTCTGGAGGTGATGAGCTTTTATGTGTAAAAATGTTTCAGGTTTCTTCGTACGAACAGAAATCTAAATGTCTTTGCAATGTGTGTGAAGTCTGTTTGCACCAAGAGGAGGAGGAGCTGGAAGAGAAGAAATTACTCCCACATAAACATGACATCATCAGCGTCCTGGGCGTGGGTGGACACTGGGTCACGTCCCATCAGGACCTGCAGGTGAAAAAACGATCAATCATTTTGCAGTCGAGTTCTTAAAAAGTCATAAAAAGATCCCGGTGAGGAATCAAATAAAAGCTCAGTTTGAGAACAAGCATGAAATAATAACCAGAAGTTCATATCCACCTTTGACTTCTTGTCTTTTCTTTTGCAGTTGGACCCTCCAGATTGCAGATTGCTGCATTTGAAATCAGCCTCTGTGTCTTTCCTCAATCCTGAAATCTGGACCGCTTCTTCGGCTCAGCAAGGAAGATATCTCCGTATCCTGCGCTCAGAGTGTCTTATCTAAAACATGCATGCCCCCCCCACTTTAAGGTCTTTAACAGCCATTTTCAGATATCCTGAAGGATATTGTGGAGAAGATGTCAGCGGGAGTACTCAGGTAAAACTGGACACGTCAACATTTAATTTATTCACTTGCACTCAGGTTTGAAATTATATTTCTGTGGTAACAATGAGCCTAAAATAAAAATGTATGTTGATGGGAAGTGTTCTTCTGAGAAGCACCAACCATCCTAATCAAATCTAACTCATTTGTCTGTGCAGACCTCAGCCAGAGGAAGCTGTTCCTCTGTACGAAGCCACGGTTGCCATGGAGACTGTCCAGCGTCATCCAAAGAAAAACGCTGTCGTTCAGCTCTGACCAAAATAAATCACAATGACTCCACAGGATCAGCTTTTTCTCAGTTAAAAGGTCCAATATGAAGGATTTCAGGACGTTCAGTGGAACAAACTAAACTGCAACCAACTGAATATCCCCTCCTTATATCACCCCTTCCTTACTGGCTGCAGAATGGCTGAACATGAGCATGTGTCTGATGGAAGAAGCTACACATTAAAACCTTTAGTTCCCCCTCTCTAGTCTGCAGTTCATCGGACAAAAAGAGACACAACTCCCACATTTTATATCGTAACTTCAGCGAATGTGTGAATCCAGGTAGCTTTCAAACCGCTACTCTTATTATATCTGGCTTGTAGACTCCACAATGTTAAATTTGACTCAATAAACACAAATTCTATGTGAAAAATCCGACTGCAGTTCTGGTTATTTGTTGAAGATGCTGCTTTTGGTGTAAATGTGAGGAATTTGTTTCCAGATGACGCATCAGAAGACCCTCAAACTCCAGTTGAAGTTATGAGTCTTTCTTGTAATTCTAACTACTGAAAGGAAATGATCTTTTTGTATTGTTTTTAATTACAAAATGAATAGATAAAACAGCACGGCTAAATGCTGGCAATACAACTCGGTTCTGTCTGGAGTTCGGTTCTTCACAGAAAAGGTGATTTGACGTATTTTGTGGTGACTAAATTTGACCTGTTGATGTGTTTATGTGATCTTGTAATGGAGCATCTATCAGTACATTGCATACACAGCTAAGTAGGGGTGTAAAAATACATTGTTCAACAATCTAATAGCATGAAAATATCAATAAAACATGGATATAGTAATAATTTGTAAGACGCTTCAGAAAGAACAAGTAGAAATTGTTTCCTTTTCTTAATAAAAATGCTGATATTTAAAGATGTGCAGCTATGATCAGTCAGACTACTGCCTTGGTTATAATAACTCATTCCTAAAAACATTTAGTCTGAGACTGAAAAAGTTAAAGGTTTACTCTACATCCTGATTTAATGACTACAAAAATACATTCCTTCAGTTTTATATGATGTAAACATTTTAAATCTCAACATATAGATTGTGGTACAGTCAGTTATTTTTTTTAAAGAACAGATTGTTTTTCATTTAAATGTCAGAAAGTAACAAAAATATCAAAATCTGTTATTTCTCAATGATTTGATGTAAATGAAAGCGATTAAATGATTTCATATCGATCGCTG
>JAOXYM010000017.1:25917362-25937134 GCA_028567055.1 Leptatherina wallacei
ACACCACAAAGACACAATCTGATCAAGTGAAAGGATGCAAACGTGCAGAAAAAGTGACTCTAATGTGATCTTACTACAGCGTTTGTGGCAGAGACAACAGTCTGAGAGCTGTCATCAGCCTCCAACTGGGACCTTCACTGGAAACGGTGAGATTACTGGCAGGAAGGAGGAGAAGTGGAGATCAATCCGGGGATCTTATGAACATATTAATGGCAGTGGGTGTTGTTTCTTTTTAATAAAGCCTGAAACAACACTGTCGGGACTCGGGATCTCAGTTTCTCAGCACATGCGATTCAAGAACAAAATATCTTTTAATTATGTTGATGACACTCATCTATATATAACTGTCTCATCAGGGGGACTCTGATCTCATTCAAAGCTGATGAAATGTTCTGGTTGATTCAATTGCCTTGGAATTTTGATTAATTTCCATCCATCCGTTTAGGGAACTGGTAAAGGTTACCTGTTTGTGACCTCTGTTTAGGAGCTTGACTCTAAAATAAACCAAGCTATTGTAACATTGGAAGGACCTGAAGCCACAGAACCAACACTCTTATTGAGTGACTTGTTGCAGCCCTACACTCTGACCAGAGCCCTGAGGTCAGCTGACCAGAGCCCTGAGGTCAGCTGACCAGAGCCCTGAGGTCAGCTGACCAGAGCCCTGAGGTCACCTGACCAGAGCCCTGAGGTCAGCTGACCAGAGCCCTGAGGTCACCTGACCAGAGCCCTGAGGTCAGCTGACCAGCTCCTGTTAACCGTCCCTTAAACCAGGCTAAAAACCAGAAGTGATAGAGCTTCTCTGTGGCAGCGCCTCCATAAGATAGTTGATCCAAGACTGGAAACCCACTTCTTTGCCTTCAAATGCTAACAAATAGGAGTTTTTTTCCCTTGGCTTGTTTTTTTTGTGATTTCTTTTTGTGTCTTTTCTGTATTTGTTGACAGCAGCTGTTATTGTGAAGCACTTTGTTCGACTGAAATAGTTTTTAATGTGCTATATGAATACATTTGAATTGAATTGACCAATCGAAACTCTGACTGAAAGAATGGACTTAAAATTTCAATTTGCAGGTATCTTATTTTCTTATTTGATTGTATTTACATTTTATGACCTATAAATGATGTTTTAGATCATGTTTACACAGAAATAAAAAGGCCTAGAATTAAACATTTTCATAACATTGCATGATGAAATCTACAAACGTCAGACTTACTGAAGGAAATCATTCTCTCTGAGAAATTTCATCTTCTGATCCAAACTCTTATCACCTCTTAAAACGTCACATAAAAGATCTGTGGGACCACAAAGATACAGGCAAGAATAAATGTCAATTTTCGAGCCAGACATTATCAGTAAAAGTCATGTTTTAAGAAAAGCATTTCAAATTTTAACATCCTTTGTTTAGCTGAAAAGTTTTTATGTGGTTGAAATAAAAAGAATTTCTCATTCCTTCAACTAAAACTGGAGCTGCCTCTGATGCAGATCTGCCTCTCCTCTGTAGCTTACCTGTATCCACGTAGACCACGCTGTGCGGGTTGTCGGTGGCCACAAATCCGTACTCCAACAACAGGCGCTGGTTGTCATGGGAACCGTAGTTAATGAAGGCCTGCTGGAAGCGCACTGCCCCAGAAACACTCCTGATTTCATAACACCTCGTCACATCATTGAAACTTGCTTTAACCTGGTTCAAAAGTTGTTGTTTTTTTAAAGAAGATTTGGGAAACTTTGTTATGGATTGTCCACAAACCCCCCCCCCCCATCAATCTGATCAAAGTGAACTCAGGAGGCAGGATGGATAGTTTACCTGGACGTCAGGGCGGTGGTTGAGGAGGTCCAGAAACGGAGCTAAAGCATAGTTATCCTGCCCAGACAGGAAGTTGTTGGACGGACGGGACATGAAAACCGAGCGCGTGTTGACGCTACACCAAGCCCACCTGAAGGAGGAGGTCAAAGCTGAAATACCTGTCCGAACAAATTCCTCTTCACACTCGTTCCATTTATTATTTATTATTACTGGGACACATACGGGTAATATGTTCTGTTACTGAACGAAGCGGAAGTTTGTGCTCGTACCTCAGTGCCTCATAGGTCAGAACATCCTCAGTGGGCTGGCTCAGGATCGGCTGCAGGGACCTGAACCAACAAACCAATCACAGCTTGAATAACTTTCATTTCGTTCGATGCGTTTCAAGTAGCAATTTACACACCGAAAACTTAACAGAGTAAAGTTATGAAAACACCAAACACAGTTTCAATTCAGTCCCAGTCTGTTTCATCATCATCTATCAGTACCACACTAACCAGTACCAGGATGCTGGGTCTCAGCTGGAAAGGCCAGGACTGATCCAACTCATGGATCTGGAGCTACTTCACTAACAAGTTCATAAAATGTTTAAGTAACAGGACATATAATGAGCAAAGTCAGCTATTACTGAGGATTTGTGCACCTACAGTCTCAGAGAGGGGAGCTCAGACAGCCTGATGTTCCACACAGAACTCTGGAGGAACCCATCCTGACTGCTCACACTGTGAGACTGTAGCTGCAGATATGTTGCATACATGGTGAGAAATCTATAAAATAAGAAGCTAAAGACTAGTTTAAACTAATGGGGAGGTTTCTGTGTGTGTCACTTTCTGTCTGAGAGCCTTCTCTGACTCTTAAAAAAAAGACAAACACACACCGGTATGCTTAAGATGTGCAAGAAATTTGCAGAGAAAACAATTCAGGCTGAAAGCGAGCAGATTAATGAAGCCCTTGCACGTGTTTGGCAAGTTAAGAACAAACAGGAAAACACCTTGAGGCAGAAAGTACATGTGGCCTTATTTACAAATGTTTACTTTCTATAACCTCCTGGCTACATTTTTTTTAAAACCAACTAGTAAATCATTTTAATGGTTATGTAACTTCCATCATTAAACAAGAGAATTCAGTTTGTCGAAGGTACTGATTCGGTACATTACTCCATGATTTATCTTAAACATGTCTTGCTTTGGACCAAAATAAATTCTCAGCATGCGTGACCATGATGATGATGTCCCCCAGTAAGAAGTGCTGGTGTACACACACCTGAAGAAGTCCTGACTGGAGGAGTGCATCTCACACAGAGCCTCCCTCTGTTCCACGGCCCGCCTCTGCACACCGGCGGGCAGGACAGCCATGACTTCATCTGTGAAATAAGCCGGGCAGGTGTAAGTGTCGGGCAGCACGCCGATGTAAGGGAACCAATCAGAGGCTTCCCCTCTGTGCCGCTCACACACCAGAAAGACACAGATAGCCAAAAGAGGTGAAAGACGGGGCTTCCAGCTGCAGAGAGAAACACCAGGACAGCTTGTTTTAATCTCCCAGTGGATAATACAATGGCCGTGTGTAAAATGAGCCGTTTGAGACAACCCAAAACTGTTAAACAGGAAGTAAACTGTAAAATAAAATCTAAAGGGGACCCGTAGCATGCCAGAAAAAGCAGAGCATTACTGGGAAAAAAAACAAGTTCTAATCTTTTATATCTACCGCTTGATAAGCTGTCCCAGGTCGCTGGCCAGAACGGTTGCAGTCGTGATGAGACAAGATTCTGGCAGAGAAATGATCGGCTCACCGGGCTGATAAACAGAAACAAAGTGTTATCCTCATTTCAACACGGCATCACAATACAGCACTTAATCCCGGACTTAGAGACTTTCTGTTCTCAGCACAGGTGCAGAAATGTAGCTGATAAGCACCAGACTGACGGACACCACCGTGAGCCACTCCTGGCTTATTTCTATACCCCAGGGAAACTTAAACAACATGCCCCAAGTTACTGCAACATAAAACAGTTTGTACAATTTCAACAAACTTAAAAGTAAATATTTGGTCAGAGCAGCTTTATTCTTCAGCCCAGTCTGAACCCTCTTAGACAAGCGTTCTTTACATTTATAATTTATTGAATAGTTCTCCAAGCTTCTTGAAGGACTTTTCAAAGCTCTTATTTGGATGTTGGCTGCCTTTAGTTCTGTTCTCTATCAAGAGGATCCCACACTGCTTCAATAATGCTGAGGTCCAGGCTCTGGGGAGGATTCATCCCTCCAGATTTTCAGTCCAGTTCTTGTGTGACTGGCCAAACCTCTGCCTTTTCTCCCCGTTTCTCTTCCTTCTTGACAGCCGCCCTTCCACAGAGACCATTTCTGATGAGGCTTTGATCAACAGTAGATGGATCAACTGAAGGTCCATACGCATCGCTCAGGTCCTGTCAGGTTTCATCACTTTCAGATCCTGTTCATCTGCTACAGATAGTTTTTAGTCCTGAAACTTCTTCTTTTGTCCTTCACTTTGTCCCAGTTTCCTCATATGGACACATCACACACCATGCTGAGACATACTAATAGCTCACCTTGAATCACCTTGTTGCAACAAGAATACTATTTTCTGTCTGTCAGGCTGTGTTATTTTTGGCATTTCTTGTTGAAAAAAAAAAACCAACCAATGTCCAAAGAAAAACTCTGAAAGGCATCAGAAAGCTCCGGAAAACTGTAGCTCAAAAGATTACCAGAAATTCTGGATGTTTGAAAGCAAAATACAAAGAAATGAGGGGTGGGCTAAAGGCTTTCACACTGGACTTCATGTTGCAACTTGAAGATATTTTACTTATTTTGCTTTGCTTTGTTTATTCTAATAAAATCATTTGCATTAGCACTATTACCTTTATAGTTTGCAGAGTCTGCAGTCCTCTGCCTGTATCTAAATAAAGAGAGATTTACACACACAAACTGTTAGCTTTGCATCTGAAGCAACAACTGCGGTAATTTGAAAAATATTTCCTATAAATAACACCTTTTATAGTTAGTAAATCTTTAGTTTTTTTGTTGACAAAAGCTACTGAGAAACCTCGTCAGAAAGATAATGACAAATAAAGTTGATTCTGAAGATAAATCATGACGGCAGAGTTGTACCAGTGAAGAGGGCCGGCTGCAGCAGAGTTGAGGTGAATCCTCGCTGGTGAAGAAACTTCGCCAGCCTCACATATTGCAGCTGGTGACACAGAGATACTGAAGACACAGTGGTAAACAGAGATATGCATGAAAGACTGAACAGCTCACAGTGATGAAACTTGTTTTGTCCAGAACATAAACTCGTTGCTACCAGACTGGATGGTGCTTTCGTGTTTCCGCCTCCTATTTCTTGCAGTTCGTCCAGCTCTGCGGCCATGTCCACCCATGTCCCCCCCACCCAGACCTGTGGGGGATAAACAGACACACCTTTATTTTACTTTGTCCATTGCATCAAAAACGACCTATTAGGCAGATCTCAGCGTGTGCAGAAGCAACCACCTACTTTAATAGTCTTGAAACAAACATATTTCACACTTTAGCTTGTGATACTATTACTAGTCTATCTGCTTCTGTCGTATCTACAGTTGTAAAACTTTCTAAGGTTGAAAAGCAGAACAAAACTTATTTTTCTATTATTACTGCCAACACCCAGAAACATCATCTATGTCCTGGGCCCTGAGGAAGAGAAAATAGCCCCAATAACAGAAGCATTTTCCACACCTTACATTTAGGAATTAATTACTGTACCCCTCAGCCCATTAACTCAAAAACATGAAAACAGAAAACTCTATATGCCTGAAGCAAGAAATTCTGTATAACATGGCATCATTATACACTTCCTACAGGGATGAAATGTTTAGAAACAAAGATTATAGCCTGTTATGAAAAACATGACACATCTTTTAAATGACCTGTAAAATCTTCAAACATAAATCGGAGAAACTGCATCGCGAGCTACTAAAAAAATATATATCAGTCAAGTTAAAATATATGAATAAGAATACAATAATATACCTATGAACTGTCAATTTTAGCTCCGACGCCTCATCTCCATGGATGGTTCTGCTTCTACCCATGTGTTCACCTTGTTTTTCCGGGTATGCGCACTAACAGTGCGCAGACCACCTCACTTCCAGGTTCCGCCTCCCAGTATATCCCTTTCTGTTTTGTGTCCTGCTGCTTGGTGCGTACAACTCCGCAGCGGCTCGCTCCTCTCTTTGCAGCTTCATCCAGCAACTCAAACCCATCTTCAGGTAAGAAGCCTTCGTTGCACCGCCTCACTTTTCCAGTAAGCAGTTTCTATGGTTTTTGTTACATCTGAATGTGGTTCAGACTGTTGAGCAAAAGTGAGAGTCACCATTATGCAACATTAAACTACCAGCACGAGGGAGGTCCTTCAAACGTTGTTTTTTCCCCTCAGAAAGAAGCAGTTAAATTCTCAAAGTGTCTTGAATTGCATTTTTACACTGAAGGCTAACTTAGCAAATTCCTTCATGCCAAACCCACGTAAACACCTTTTGTCTTGAGGTCAAAAGTCACCATGGCAGGGTTGATAGTGTGACTAAGCACATTTTTTCCCACCCTGATTATGATTTTGAGTTAATCATTAAACATTTAGTGAGGTATTTTGGCACCCCTAACATTATTATGAATTATCTTTAAAGTTCTTAATTTTGGGTCAACCCTTACAAAATATTCAAGTTGAGTAATCGAAAATCTTATGACACTAACATATCCTCAAAGAAAAACAGTTTTCTTGTCAATCCTGACTCATCAGCTGTTGAATATGATGTTTATTATGCTATAATTACACAATATTATATGAGTTTTTGCTAATCCAACAGTTAAACCGAACAACTTGTGCGATGTTCAATGACCAACTAAAATCGCTCTATTAAAGATACTTGAAATTTTTTTTAACAAACTTTTAGGGAAGTTGCGTAAAGAAGCATGTTGCAATTTTAAAATATCATTAGGGTTTTCTTTTGCACCCCAAACATTGAAGGAATGTTCTTCCTTTGCACAACCTTGTGCTAACTTCTGGAGAACCACTAACTAGTTGACTGGTAGCTAATATTCAACCTGGCTAATCTGAGTTGACTCCTTTTATTTAATTCATGATACAAATTAAACCTTTAATTTACACGGCAGTGGGGTTATCTCTCTCCCTCTTTTTCGGTTAGTTTGTTGATTTTTTCCTGGTTCATAACTTGTTTTTCCTCCTTGTGCAGACATGTCAACCAGGGTTGCCGTGGTAACGGGCGGTAACAAGGGTATCGGGCTGTCCATCGTCCGCGCGCTCTGCAAGCAGTTTGAAGGGGATGTTTACCTCACAGCCAGAGATGTGTAGGTATCTGATCTGGATAAGCCTGAACCAGGCTGGAGTATTGATTAATGTACAAATCTAAGTATTATGCCTGTTTTCTCTCTATGTATCTTTACATAGATCGTTTATTGCTAGTTCACTAGATTTAGAATAATGTTCAAGTATAAATTGAGAAACCTAGGTTTCAGATCTTACATTCATGATGCATATCTCAAGGTATTAAGACTTTAGCCTTTTACCTCAAAAGTCTTGTTATTGTGTTGTTATCAGATTTAACTGCAGGCAGTCAGGCTGGTCTGGTTGGTGCAAGGAGACACGTAACTCTGCTGTGATCTAACTAGAGCTGTTAGATCATTTGTTTGTGCAAAAAACAAAACAAAAAAATGGAAATTGGAAATGGAAATTTGTTTTTACTGAGCAATGATGTGAAAACTTCTGCAGCGGTCGAGGTCAGGCAGCTGTGGAGTCTCTGGGCACAGAGGGGCTGAAGCCCTTGTTTCAGCAGCTGGACATCAATGACCTAAACAGCATCATCAACGCTGCCGCTTTCTTCAAAGAGAAGTACGGAGGCGTGGACATCCTCATCAATAATGCAGGGATCGCATTCAAAGGTAGGATTTAGATTATGCATGTTAAACGGTACTCAGTGCTCACGTTTGTGGTTGCACTTCTGGATGAATATATGACTGTAATACTGTGTTAACACACTCTCTTTAGTGGCAGACACAGCTCCATTCGCTGTCCAGGCAGAGGTGACCCTCAAGACAAATTTCTTCGCCACCAGAGACATGTTGACCCACTTCATGCCGCTCATCAAAGCTGGAGGTACAAACGGAATCGGATGGAGTCTGCTGTCTCAATTAGCTTTTTGAAGAATGGCTAAAAAATGACTGTGTATTCAACAGGTGTTAATATTTTCTGTGTTCCTGGTTCAGTAAATCATGTAAGCACTACATGTTTACTGTAAGCATCCTTCATTATTCTTAGCATTTAGCCACAAAATCCAAAGATTACCGCAAAAAGGCAAAGGTTAAAAAAGGGTTTCTAACACTATGATTGCTCCCAGGAGCACAGTGACCTCTATAATTGATGAAAGGCCCTCAGTCAGATGGGTGATTGTCAATCAAATGGTCATTAACAGATCTTGTGAAGTCATACTCTGAAAGCACAACCATCTCAGAATTTAAGAAATATGATTTAGTACAAAAGCAGTAAACACATGGTGCCTGCCAGCCGGCTTAGTCTCTGAAAATGTTGGTTTTACAGAACTCTGAACATATACAGAATTTATCTTCTGGCTAATGTCATCCTTACTGTGAAGCATGGTGGTGGCATCATGCAAAGGGGGTTTCTAAGCTGGGAGAGGTGAATGCACTGTTTCAGCACCATTCACACCTGATAGAACATCTGTAGACCTGAGGAGCATCTTTCAAGATGCCTCCCATCCAGTCTAGCAGGGTTTCAGTGGATCTAAGGCTATGCTCACACTGCAGGTTTTAACTCTCACGGCCCTAAAGTGACCCGCATGTGCAAAGGAAAGCATGACGACACATGCAGCATGCTGTGTTTAGGGAGATAAATACGGATGCTACACGTTTCTGTGTGTGCATCAGTTTCAAAGTTGTTATGCAATCAGAGCCAACAAAATTCTGTTATATTCTTCCGCTCAATGTTTACATCTGATTTTGCTGCGTCTTCTGTGGCAGAATAGTGACGTTCGTCTCACTTCAATGACGTAAAAATCATGACCGCTCGCTTAAAAAAGATCCGATACGTATCCGATTTAGTTCTACATGAAAGAGGTCCGGGTTGGGTTTGAAAAAATTGATTTCCGCTGTTCAGACTCATAAAAAAAAAGAACAAAAATGGGGGACATATAGGCAAAAAGAAGTCAGATTGAGCCACTTTTGACTGCAATGTGAACGTAGCCCAGCAGATTAAAAGGTTTTTAAAAAAAAAGTGTACAAAACCTATTAAGACTTTTAACTCTCCCAAATATTTCTTTGCCTTTTTTGTTCGATTAAATGTGAAAAAAAAAGTGAGGGACTTTCTGAACCAACTGCATCTGGTCACCACCTTTTTCTTCCCTTAGTTTTCGTGAGATGTCTCGATGGTTGCTGTGACAGAGACGGAGACGTTTGTTTCGAAGTTTCAGACACGATGTGTTCTGTTTTGTTTATTTTAGGTCGTGTGGTGAACGTCTCGAGCTTTGTCGGCTGCCGTACTTTGAACCAGTGCAGCGCGGCTCTGAAGCAGCGTTTCCGTAGCGACGACATCACGGAGGACGAGCTGGTGGGACTCATGCAGAGGTTTGTGGACGAGGCCAAAAAAGGCACACACAAGGAAGACGGCTGGGCTGATACTTCGTACGGAGTGTCTAAAACTGGACTGACGGTAGGATCGATCTTTTTGGGGATTTTTAATCAGTTGTATACTTTTAATGTTTATATTCTATCTATTTCGTTATCTTCATATGTTATTTTTATCTATATGAGCACAACATGGAGATGCACCATAATGTCATTGTACTTCTGAGCAATGACATTAAAGCTTTCTATTCCATTATTTTAGGTAATGTGTTAGAATATTTGGTTAAGATGGATTTTTATTACTTTAAGTGTCCTAAACCAGAACTGTAAAGATTGTGTAGTTTGACTAAATAATTGTAATGTTCGTGTCCTCAGACGCTGTCTTTCATCCTGGCTCGGCGTCTGTCTAAGGAGAGACCGAATGACGGGGTAACAGACATTAAATGGATCTAAATTTTCTTTATTTTTTCCCCCTCAATATTCTCGACCTAGTTTTTCTTTCTACTGAAGCCTTTGTTGTTAATATAGACGTTTTGCTTTTTGAAAACTCCTGTCAGATCTTGCTGAACGCCTGCTGTCCAGGATGGGTGCGCACCGACATGGCTGGTCCCAAAGCCCCCAAGTCACCAGACGAGGGCGCCGAGACTCCGGTGTACCTGGCCCTGCTGCCACCCGGAGCCACAGAACCTCACGGAAAATTTGTCTCTGACAAAGAAGTTCAGGACTGGTGAAATGTTACAGTCAGTAGATGTCAAGCAGGGATTTCTGTCCAAAGAGATTTCCTACACGTAAAATAAACGATGATGGTATATTCTGAAGCCATGGCAGTTTCTAGGAGGGCGTTTACCATTTACTGATGTAATCCAAATGAATCAAATTAGCTAACTTGATATTGTCTTTCTGCTTTAATTGCAACATTATGTAAATGAACACATGAACTGTCAACTGAGTTTCACTTTGCCTTTTGTTTTTGTAACATTCGCCTAAACTTTACATGAAAAAAATCAACGCCTTAAATCAAAGAAGCTAACTGCTCTGAAATCAATGAAATTAAAGTTTTTTTCTAGAATTCAGTGCTTTGTTTTCTCTTCTAGCTCGACTTAATGCCAACACTATGAATACACATCACATTCTAAAATGTATGTGAGTAAAATATTGCTGAGGAAGTCCACTGTATAGCTGTTTCTGAGCTGGAGGTCTCAGATTTCCTTTCTGAAACCTGTTTAATAAGAGTGTAAACTCCTTTCTGAGGGCAGAATAGTTTGTGTTTTCTCCATGTTGCTGTGATTGAGTAGACCCACGAAAGGAAACTAAAGCATAAACATCCTGTCCTGCAAGCGAGTGCGAAGCTAAATACATTCTCCTCTGTTCACTTCCCAGTAAGTAAATCCTTCTTTCTACTCTTTGAATCTCCGTCCCGTCCATCTGTGATGGGAGGAAGGAGAAATCTTTGCTTCTGAGCCACTTTGGTAAACCAGCATCGTTAGCTGCTCATTGTTTTGTTTCAGCGTATCACTGTATACTCACATTTTTACAAGTCAACCTACGGTGTGAGATAACGCGTTAATCTGTATTCAGGATGGTCATCTCTTGACCAGAGAAGAAAAATGAACGACATCCTTGTGTTTCGTATTTCCTCCCATCACACCAACAAGTACAGTATAGTGCTGTCTACTTCTGGAGTTCTTCTAAATGTTTCTAGGTTGCGATCGATGCTTGCAAAACTGCTTCCTTTCATGCTCCGTATATAAAAAATGACCTTATAAGATACCATCGGCTTGCAGACTATCCCATCCAGAAAGACTTTCAGGTGTTTTAAGAACTGCTCTGAAAGAAACATGCTTTATATGTTTATAACTGGAGTAAAAATGTGGATTAGTTTGTCATTTTACAGTTTATTAACATTTGATCATAGTTGTTTGTTAGGTGTGTTATGCTCTAATCTTGATCAGGATTCCCTGGTAGAAGAGATCTTGTGTCTAAATTGGATCTTTTTGGCTAAATAAAAGGGCCAAAAAAGGAACTGAAACATATTTCATGTTTTGCTGAGACTGCTTTTCGTGTTAGGGAAGGACAAAACATACCAAGAGGAACAGATTACAGATATAAGAAAGTCTAAAGCATGTGTGGACGGTGGATCACGCCTAACCAGAAGAAGCATGATTATTATTTCTTTTTAAAAAAGACTATGTGTACATTACACAGACTAATAATGCGTCCCATGCCAACGCCTCTATTGGCTGACCTGGGACCAGCTGCAGCGACCTGAGTCAATAATAAAGCTTTTATAATTTGGGATGCTTGTTTGCATGAGTGTAACTGGAACAATGTAAGCATTTAATTTTCCCAAAAATATCTTTCAGTCTGAACTTTTACACACTAAACATGGCTCCAAAGCACCATCCTTAAATGCAGAAGAAACCTGTTTTTTTCTGTTTTATTCATTAGTTAAATGAACGAAGTGAGCTTCGCTTTGTTATCTCTGGTCTGAGCACGCCTTGGCAGATAACCTGAACAGCTAGCTTCAACGTCTGCCTGAAACAGTGTTGTGTAAACGAATGACTGATTGAATGATTAATTGGCAGCCAGTGGAGAGATGTAAGAACAGGGGTCATACTTTTTTTTTCTTCCAGTTAACAGTCGGGCTGCTGAACCAGCTGCAGATGGGCGTAAGAAGAGTGCGGCTGATACCCAAATACAGCCAATTACAGTCATGTAAGCTTAAAGGAATCAGGGCTGGGACAACCCTCTTTAGGTCATTGGTGGAAAGAAAAGATTTGGGCATTGTGATATTTCTTTGGTGGAACATTTCTCTGAATTTATCTGCTTATCAAGTTTTACTTCACAAATATGACACCTAAATTCCTGGCATGGGTTGTGGAAGTCAATGACATTTGGCCCTAAGAGGCTCTTTAAACTGGTGAGACGGTTATTAGGGTGTGCAGACAAACGCTCACAAATGGTTTTACTACCTTTATTTTTCAAAAAGAAGAAAAAAAATCATTTTTACATGATGTTGCTTGTCAGATAAGACGTATAACGAAGACATCCCTGTTGTTGACGTTGCAGGTCTCGTTTGCAAGTGTTGACGTTACCGATGTTCGCACGAACATCCTCTGTTGTGTGAAGAAGAACTTGAGTCAGGAAATTGGAATATAATTATTCAAGTCTGAGTTTATCTGAGCTAAGCTTTTTAAGGCGAGGTTGAATAGGTGCAGGAAGAAAAAAGCTCAATTCATATAACTACTGTTTGTCATAAAAAGGTTAATAAATGGTCCAAAAGACTAAAAAAAAACCTCATTTTAAAAGGTGTTCAGGAACAATGTCTGATTACTTCTGCAATTTGGGACAAAGAAACGAGCTTAAACTTCTGGGTTCTGGCTCTGGGTTTTCTTGCTTTCGATGGAGCCACAACATCTAGGATATCTCTGGAGGTTAAAATAAACTCAGTGATTAGTTGGTCAATGTCTGTTTGGAGGGGTTAGGAAGTTATTAATGCTATTAGAAAAGAAAAAGACTCTGTAATTTTCAGAGAAGTCAACCACAGTAGTTGTATAAACCACAATGGAAAGGCTGGAAACCAGGGTCACTGGATAGCAGGGTGGAGAACCTGACACACCCAGGTAGTCAGGGTTTAGCTAGTTGAGTTAATGAAGATGGTGATGGTTATTTTTATGGTTATTTGGGGTAGGCTAATATAAATATTTTACTCATGACAAATGCAGTCATTATTAAGGGCTAACCCTTATCAAAGAGAAATTTGCTTCGATAAACGCATATCTACCCAACAAATAAAAAGATAGACGTGGACGTGCATTAACTTAAATTTAAAACATCTTCCGTGTATGCGCACTAAAGCTGCGCATAACTCATGCCCTGACATCACTCCCGTTTTCCTCCTCAGCGCGTCTTTCTTCTCTGAGCAGCCTCTTCACTCAGTCGCAGGTAAGAAACCTAAATTTTGCCTCATTCTTTTCCAATTAACAGCTTAATAACTAAAGATAAAGTCAAGTTGAGTTATTTATAAAGTAACATCAGGCAGGATAAAACCTGTGGATCTACCTGTATGCGCATTGTGCATCTTATCCTGCCTCTGGAGACATTCAACTCAGAAAGAAAACTTCAATTTGCCTTTTTTAGAAGTATTTTTGAACTGAAATGTGGTTTTTGGAGACAGACTGAAGGGGGGGGGTGAAGTAAAAGCAATTTTAGACAGTAAATGAGATATTGTATGAGAATTGTTAGATTCTGCCATTTAACGAACTTTTTTTCCTGTTTGTACAAATCAGTAGAGACTCTAGAGATAAAGCTCCATCCCTACAAGCATGATCAGGAGCCAGAACACGTTTATAAATTTTTTAAAACCACATTAGTAGAGAATATGATTCTATCCTGAAGAAGACTCAGATATGTGTTACTAATGAAGATATAAATCCACACCATGAAGGCTAGTTTCCTCAAATCAGGAGTAATGTAATCCTGAAGGACACTAATGCACATTCAGAGTGACACAAAATCTGTATTGCTTAATTAGATTTGTGGTCCCCCCTCTTGCAGGCGTAAATGGCTTTTACAAGACAAAATGATGTTAAAATGTTCTTTGTGAAAAGCGTGAAGCAGAAACAGAGTTAACAGAAGATTGTGTCCCATTAAAAACCATCACGTCGGGGTTTTAACTAAAACAATGAACTTGAATGTATGAGGTGGAGTTTTTTTTTCACCTTTGACAACCTTAACCTTTGCCTTGAACGGCCAGTTATGTTAGTTCACACCTCATTGATAAACTAATCCTGCATGAATCCTTGTAAAACAAGTTTCTATGGAGAAGTTTGCACGAGGGGTGAAGCTCTGCGCTCACACCTCCCTCTGAAACTTTAGGATGAGTTTTTAATGAAATAAATGAGCTTCTGTGATTTATGTTTTATATTATATTGAAATATATTTCTATATAGTCTTTTTTCCTAGAAGAAAATACAAGTAGATGAATATATGTATCCTCTTTTTAAAAATATAGGCCTATATTGTCATCATGACTCAGCAAATCTCGCCCTCCTTCGGTCCGTCCTCCTGCATGCTTCTAATCTGACTCAGCTTGTTTGAAAAGTTGACTTTCTCAACTTTTCAGGAAGTTTATTTGTCTGCTGTCAGTTCATGTGCCGATGTCTCTCTGTGGTCAGACATGTCCACCAGGGTTGCCGTGGTAACGGGCAGTAACAAAGGCATCGGTCTGTCCATCGTCCGAGCCCTCTGCAAGCAGTTCGAAGGGGACGTCTACCTCACCGCCAGAGACGCGTAGGTATCTCACCTGGAAACACCTGGACCAGGCTGATGTGTGCAGTTCCACATATGGCTGTTTCATTTATAAAACCAATCTTTATAAAATGTATTTCAATTTTTTTCTCTCTCTCATTATATATATATATATATATACACAATTATTTTTTATTTTCCATTTATTTTTACCAATTTTTAGAAAATTTGGCTTTTCAGACATTAATCGGCAGATGTTTCTAAATCACAATTGAGTCATTGTGACAATAAAATACTAAAAACATTATTTGCGGAAATTAATGATTCCCAGCAAATGTGGATTTAATGTTCAAAGATTTAATGTTTTTTGTTTTAATGTTTAAAGTTATGATGAAAGATTGGTTATTATATTATTTTGGCCTCATAAGTGTGTGTTTGAGCAGCTTTATTTAACAAGGGAACATGAGCAAACAATCTAAATGGTTGAGAGCAAACAAAACCTTCCAAAGCCTTGAATCCAACTGGTTTACCAGACCAGGTCATAAAGAGTTTGAGAAGGGCACCATCTGCTGGTCAGAACATGGTATTGCATCTGAGATAATCATTACAATTAATTCAAGCCTTATTGAAATTGATGTTTTTGCAGTGTTGTGATCACAAAATCATTATTTTCTCAGCTAATTAATCATGAAGACAGGAAGACATAAGATGACATTCATTTTCTTGGGACACCTAAGTGATTAATCTACAGTATTTAGAGCTGTTGGTTATTGTAAAGTGTCAGAGCTGATAAATGACATTGCTGTTTGTCTGCTCTCTCATCCAACAAAATATTTAGTAAGAAAGGAAAAACAAATGATGCAATGTCAACCCACTGGTTTCAGTTGTCAACAACAGATCCGCCTCCTCTAAAAGAAAGTCCTGTAATCTGAAATGTCTTTGCTCTTTTGCAGCGGTCGAGGTCAGGCGGCTGTGGAGTCTCTGGCCTCAGAGGGGCTGAAGGCCTTGTTTCACCAGCTGGACATCAATGACCTGAACAGCATCATCGCTACGGCTGCTTTCTTCAAAGAGAAGTACGGAGGAGTGGATGTCCTCGTCAATAACGCCGGGATTGCATTTGCAAGTAAGCTTGCTTTTTTTTTTTTAGAGAAAGAGAACTCACTGCCTTTAAATTGGGCTAAAGCAGCATCAAGCTGCAGTATTGGTATTCAAAAACATAAACCAACCGAATTCCAGAAAAGTTGGGATGTTTTTTAAAATCTGAACAAAATGAAAACTAAAAGACCTTCAAACCACTTAAGCCAATATTTTATTCCCAACAAAACAGATGTGTCAACCAAGAAATTTTACAATTTAATGCACATAATGAGCTCATGTCAAATGTGTTGATGCTACAGGTCTCACAATAGTTGGCCATAGGTAACCATGGTTACCATGTTGTAGCAACTCTTCTTCTTTTCAGAACAGTGTGAAGACGTCTGGTTATTGGTTTGGTGTTGGAATTTCATCCCATTCTTGCCTGATAGAGGTTTCCAGCTGCTGAAGAGTTTCTGGTCGTCTTTGACGTTTTTTTCAATTAATGATTCACTAAATGTGAGTTGGCATCTGCAGATGGCGTTTCCGATGTTTCTGGAAGTATTCCTGGGCCCATTTAGTAATATCAGTGCCACAATGAGTGAGACATTTGTCATCTGAGGCCCCGAAGACCACAGACATCCAATAAAGGTCTTCAGCCTTGTCCCCCTTACACACAGAGACATCTTCAGTTTCTCTTAATCTTGTGATGATGTTTTGCACAGTTAATGATGAGAGGTGCGAAGCCTTTGTAATTTTGACATTGAGGAACATTGTTTTTGAAGTATTCCACAATCTTCTTATGCATGCTTTCACAGATGGGAGCACCTCTGCCCATCTTTACTTCTGAGACTCTTCTATAGCTCATGTTACACACCTGATATCAATCAACTTAATTACTTCCTGGATGTTCTCCCGGCTGAATCTTTTTGATCTTTATTGCTTTTTCAGCCATTTGTTGCCCCTGCGCCGACTGTTCTGACCTGTAGCAGCATCCCATTTGACATGAGCTCATTTTGTGCATAAAAAGGTGTAAAATGTCTCAGGTTTAGACATCTGTTCTGCTATTCATGTTCTTTTGTGAATGAAATATTGGCTCATATGACTTGAAGGTCTTTTAGTTTTTCGTTTTGTTCAGATCGAAAGAACATCCCAACTTCTCTGGAATTCATTGTATATGTATAATCTGATTTGTATCTATAACAGCATTTTCAAAACTAGTATTATATTAGAGTTGTGTTGTTATGCCTAAACTGTCAACAACTCACTTTTTTAAATGTAAATGTTTAAACCGTGTCTTGCACTTGGTTAATGATGATACAATTAGAAATATGCTAATTTATGACAAACATTGAAGTGACATCAAAGCTTCAGAGAAACAAGGATTTAGAGAATAAAGAATTGCCGACATCTAGACAGTCATCTCAGAAGCATCCTACCCACCATCTAGGTGTTAAATAACCTGTCATGGGGAGGATAAGAAGTCTGTGGCACTCTGAAGACGTTTGTGCTTCCTCCTAGAAAAAACAATGTCTGTTGTCTGCTTCCTCCTCTCATCTTGAATTCAACTTCATGTTTTCTCGTCTTTGTTGGGGTTGATTCTCGTATTATTGCTTGTTCTTGCATCAAGTGGCAAGTTTGATCGTCTGTTTCTCAATCGTGAACTCCCAAAGCTGACAGAAAAGCATCCGCAACCACTGATTCCTTTTTTATTTCTACACCCTTCTTTTACAAGTATTTGTAGGAAGTACCTCAAACAGTACAACGTGGTGAGGACGTTGTCTTGTAGAAAGGCTCGCTGTACAAAAAATAGAGAAATGGTTTAATCTAAGGTAATAAAAGCATAAATCAAAGTGATTTCATTCATTCGCTGCATTTCTGGAGATTCTTGCTGCTCGTTTTTATGGGTCAGAAACCAATGAAAATGTTCATTTTTATCCCATTCTTCAAATACTGCTCTTTTACAGAAGCCACTGGCTTTGAAGAATCAAACTTGATGGAGCTGGCAGCAGACATGACAGGGAATGCTCCAAACAAAAAAATTGTCATAGGCTGGAGGGGGGCTGGTGGAAATGAACAAGACTTCGAGGTCACGGTTAGGGATGTCACGACTATAGATGAAGAAATATCTAAGATATAGAAAGAGAGGCTAGGATCAGGTGTGTGGTTTGAATTGCGATGTTATATACTTTGGTGTTTGAAAGCTCATGTTTTATCTTTAATATGCAGAAATGAGTGTCTTTATTATGTTTAGCACTTTGTGTGGTTTTTTGCTTGAAAAAGTGCTTGAAAATACAATTTTACAGAATTTTTTAAATGGCTGCTTTACAGGCTGGCATCTTTTGGCTTTTCCTATAAGCAGAGGAATATGACATGGGTGTTTGGAGGGAATAACTCTTCCTCTGACTCACTTTTCCACTCTGATTTTGCACGGATTGAAAACAAAGCAACACAAGCAGTAACACATGTATGTTGTGCAAATTCCACTTTTGTTCCGTGTGCGAGTTGCGTGGATGTGTTTCAGACAATCTCGTATAGAAAGTGATAATATTGGAGGGTCTTCACAATTAATTGAGTGTTACATTTAATACTGCGATTCATTTTTAAACAAGTAATTGTGACATGCCTTTTAAAGACTAGTTTGAGGTTTTGACACCAGGATATTTGCATCTTCCAGGAATTTAATAATTTTGGTAACGGTTGCATCATGTGGTCTTTCCCTCTCCTCAGTGGCAGACACAACTCCATTTGCTGTCCAGGCGGAGGTGACCCTGAAGACAAACTTCTTCGCCACTCGAGACATGTTGACTCACTTCCTGCCGCTCATCAAAGCTGGAGGTACGAACACTGAGCTGGTTTTTCTGTTACTAACTTTTCTTCATGGAAAGGTAATGTGTTTGAGCGGCTAAAAGCTTCAGATTTCCCGATGTGTGTGTGTGTGTGTGTGTGTGTGTGTGTGTTTTAGGTCGTGTGGTGAACATGTCCAGTTTTGTCGGCAGCCAAACTTTGAACCAGTGCACGCCGGAGCTTCAGCAGCGTTTCCGTAGCGACGACATCACCGAGGACGAGCTGGCGGGACTGATGCAGAGATTTGTTGATGAGGTCAAGAAAGGCGAGCACAAGAAAGGCGGCTGGCCTGATACGGCGTACGGCATGTCCAAAACTGGACTGACGGTAAAATTGATCCGTCTTCATCAATTTAAAATTGATTGATTTGATCTGTAGTTACTGTTTTAATCCAGGATGGTTGAGGATGGAAAAGAAAAATGACTTTTTAGTAATTCTCTAAAGCTTGCGCTTGCCTCCAGACGCTGTCCATGATTCTGGCTCGTCGCCTGTCCAAGGAGAGACCGAAGGATGGAGTAATTTTACATTCTTTTATACGTCTTTTAATGATTTACTTTGTTTAATTCTCATAGCTCACATCAATGTTGTGCTTCTTGAATTGTTTTTCTCAGATCTTGCTGAATGCCTGCTGTCCAGGTTGGGTCAAGACTGACATGGGAGGCAAGAGAGCAGAAAAGTCGCCCGAAGAGGGCGCCGTTACTCCGGTTTACCTGGCCCTGCTGCCGCCGGGAGCCACAGAGCCTCACGGAAAGTTTGTCTCCGATAAGCAAGTTCAGCCGTGGTGAAAAGTCCCAGTCAGCTGAGTGGGAGATTGCTAGTGTTTCCAGTTCATCACTAAAAACCTGTCAAAATTTTATAATTTCCCCAAATGAATAAGACAAACATGTAAATACAGCTTTTAGGTCACGGCTGCACATTCCTGAGAATAATCAGGTTTGTCGTAGAATACAAAGATGAAGGATCTAAATAAACAGCAAATTATAAAAACTAAACAGAAAACACTGCTGTGTGTGTTTCTGCTGGATCTATACAGAACAATTTTCTTACACTGCAGCTCTGATGTTTTCCCAATAAAAGAGAAAAAAAAACAGCTTTTTGTTTAGATTCAAGATTTTTTTAAATACTTTTTACATGGAAAAGTATTCAGCTTGCCTTAATTGGA
>JAOXYM010000017.1:26040602-26053150 GCA_028567055.1 Leptatherina wallacei
GGAGGAGGGGGGAACTGCAATTTTTGGCACTTCCGCATAGGCTTCCTTTTTTCGAACGGCAGGTTGCCCCTTGGGTGGATCTCTGTCTGTTTTATATTTCTTCACCTGATAACATGCTAATGTGAAGCACTGGCCCGCATGTTTAGAAATGATGCAACCATGCTGAAATGAGACTACAAAAAGGTCCCGTTTCGATTCAACATCAAGTGTGAAGTTGGAAGTGAAAATATGTTATACAGAACGAATACCAGTAGATGGTTTAATTTAGGAAGCAACCTGCAGGAGCTTCCTTCCCTCTGGCTCAGCTCTGCCAATGTGTTTGTTCATGTGCATTGTAACAGAAAATCCAGCCTTGGCACAAGATCGAAACTCTAACTCTGTCAAAAGTAGAAGCATGTGCATGTGTGTGTGTGTTTGTGTTGGATTGTGTTGCCACTGATGAGCGCACCAAAGCTCCGCCAGCATTGTGAAGAAAAAGCTTACTAAGACTTACACGTCTGTTCTGGCTCGTGCGACTCCCATTTTATCTCTGTCCTATCTCCTCTGTGTTCATGACTGTTATAGATATGCTTATTAACGTGTTTATAGTTTTAATTATAATTACTATCATCCCTCTGAAAATCAGCAATTAGCTTTGGCTGCAGTGTAATGTGGATAATTCAATTTCCCTCTTCACTGAGCCCATGCTGATTACAGGAAAGGACAGTGAAGTTGCTCTTTGTTGGTAGCATTTGCATGCTTTCCCGCAGCGAACAGGTGGAGATAGCTGCAATTCCAGCACAGAATTATACCTGTCTGGGATTGTCTGTGAAATCAAATGTCATACCTGTGATGTTTTACTGTGCCTCTGGAGCCGCTGGCTGGCGTGGTGGTGGTGATGTTGCAGTGTGCAAAGTTGGACTCGCACACATTTCCTTGGCGTGAGTTGGAGGGCCGCTTGTAGTACTGGGGACACAAAAGGAAACAATGAAAAAGTTACTGATCTGCAGCTCACATGCTATGAGGAAGAGCATGTGTTTCTACATAATGCAGCATCAAGTTATTACCCTTCCATCTTAAGCAGGATACATTAAGTTTGCTACATCATTTTTCTCACATACTGAGAACCTTACAGTGGGAAATGCCTGAAGGGTTCATTCTGGGACCAAATATTAGTCTAAATGGAACCAATTTACATTTATTTCTATCTTTTTCAGGGTCGGAGGTACATGCTATTGTTATGAGAATAGAGGCTTTTGAGAAGTCTGATAAAAATCAAGATGCCAAAGTCATTTGGTTGTGTTAAAAGGTCTTCAAGCAAAACGGAAGGATAGGAATGTCAAAGACGTGAGTGACCTCGTATGTATAATAGCTTTCTTCAATAAAATGAAATATTTTTGTCCTGTGATTGAATGTTATGATGATGGGAAAAGGTAACAATCATATTTAGAGATTGGTTAATTTTTTGTGTCACAAAGGACATTATAAGTATTTTAGCGACACATCTGCTGTTATCTCACAGGGTAACCAAATAATTAGAGAGAATTAATGGGACTGAACTTAAGATTTTCCCCTGTAATAACCTCCCTTGTCAGAAATTATATCAGATATTTCTTAAAAATCATAAAAAACACTAAAAATGAAAACAAAAAACAGTTGTTTTGTCTTGAGTGGAATTCAAATTGTTGCATTGAATAGAATTGATGTAATTGTTACAAAACCTCTCAAATCTGAAAAACAAAGTGACGCTTTTAAAGGACAAACTACAACAGCTACACAGAAAGGGAGATTATTTCCTCAATTTTACAAAAGCAAACATGTCCACACAGATGTTATGAAATTGCATCTCAATAATCCCTTTTTCCTCTCATCTAAAAAGACTTCTAGCTGGCTTATGGGTGTTATTGGAAAGGGTTTAACTGGCATTGAGTCAAAACTTTGGATAGATTGCGAGTATTTCTCAGCTCTGGCTCTGATTGAAATTGATGGGAACATAATACCCAGGTACACATGCAATTTATCCATTCATTTATTTTTTTCTCTTTTGAAATATCAGGCATGACCTTTTTTTATTTATTACAATACATTTACTGACAAGAACTTCTGAAATGGGGGCTCTGAAACTGACAGCAACAGCATGGGGATAAAAAGAGACAAGACTAGTTGATTTTACCAGTCTGCAAGACAGCCGGCAGCTCACTCAGTCCTGCTGTGTGGGCTGATGACCACAGTCAAGTCAAAAATAATAAACCAGCCCAATTATCTCAGAAAACCGTTCATGTCTGGAATTGGGCCTCAAAGCCTACAGGATGCATCCCTTCACGTCACTGTAGCTCGCAGGCTTCTCCACAGTGGTAGTTAATGAATACAACACGCCCGTGACAGCATTGTAACTCCTTGAATTACCAGTCAATTTTGTTGTGGAAAAAAGATAAATCCAAGAATTTTTTGAGAGACATTTAATGCCATAAAATGGCATGAAAAAAGCTGACAATATGCTACATTTCCAGCCCTCAGATCTTTTCAAAGCCTTTCAAATAGTCTGGGTAACAGCTTTTATCACAAGATATAGATGTTCATGATTAATGTATCAAACTAGTCCTCTTACTCATCTTCTCTGTACGTTGCATCTGCTCTAAATAAGGCAGAAATACTACAAAATTCAATAATAAGCCCTTTTAATGCCAGGATTCATCACGGTGATGACGCTGACAAAGGAGCCTGTGCATTTGAGTGCTCAGAGATGTTTTGTGCAGTGAAACATCGACAACTCGTTGGGAAAGAATGAGAATTTAAATGCATACAGAGAGGGAGAATTGAGTTATACAGGAGAAGCTCGTATGTGCCGACATGAACGACATCAGACGTTGCTGAGACAGACACCATGTACTTCATATCAAGCTTATAGCATATTAGGATGAGAATGTACTTCACTGTAGAGCATTTATACTGTTCTCACACACGCATAATATATTTTTCAGCCTATTGAACAAAGCAGCTCAGTGGCCTCTGACTCAGCACATCATTCATTTTGATCAGAAATGCTTGCCTTCCTATAATACTCCTAGATACTTTTCTCTGTATTGCTTCTGATCCTGTATGAATATTTTGTCATCTGTACCAGCTCTTTCTTTGTCCCTGCTTTTGACCTCTTTCCTTCCCAAAAAACTCCTGACAGGATATCTATTGGCTGCAAGTCCCAAGCTCTTTCTCTGAACCCCGTGTCTGGACCAATATGCACTGAAACAAAACAGTTCTTTGATTCACTCAGTCAAAAAGCGAAAGAGATCTGATGCGGTCCAGATCCGCTGTGAACTCCTCAAAAGAACACAGGACGAGTTTTTGACTTTCAACTGTATAAAAAAGCCTAAAGGACGCAAGCAGAGTGCTGGTTTGGATCCTTATCAGCTCCATGCACCTGTATCTACGGTTTGGTCTGAGTGGTGGAGACAGGTTTGTCTCCTCGGCATTATCTCACCATCATCTTGACAGTAACTTCAAGAATTTTCTAACATAAGTTCAGAGATTCCTATTTTTGTGCAATTTCTTGCCCCAAAGTACTTCAATATCTTTTCTTTCTACTTAGTTTCTGGTTTGATGTCTGACTAACAAGGCTGGCTGTCACTGACACAATCCCTTTCAAGGAATCCCTGCAGGACACCAAGCTCATTAGCATCACACATGCTGTCACGGAGATGTGACCATTCAGACATTTGGAGGCTAATTTGTACTTGCACAACCACGACATCTTTTGTGCTGAAAGCTTTATTTATCCCTTATATAGACAACTGTGTTGATGGAAGCAGGTGTATATGGTGGATGATCAGAACACAGGTTCAGTAAAAACTACCAAGAAGTATCAGAATAGAGAATTGTCAAAGATGAAGCAAGATGGATAGACCCACTGCTGGATGACTAATGGATAAAGGGCACTTATTCCATTCAGGTGCCGATATTGTGGCTTCAGGTTCTTGTGGACTACGCTATTAATACAGATGAAGTTGGGTTTTTCTCTGTGTGAAGAAAAACAAAAAATGAACCCTTCACACTTTCAGGCTGTGCAGGACTCAAGTCAAACTGACATTTATCAGCATTCAGTAGAAATAATCAAACCTTCACATGTGCATTTCATTCTGTTCCCATGGAACAAGGCTTCAAAATGACAACATTTTGTATTTTTGTACATATTTTCAATTGATCTACCTTTTCATTTTGTTAATTCTACTGACTGAAGACTCAACAAGACAATTTCTTCTTCAGTCTTTGGTTGTTTTTTCAGTGAGAATTGATCATTAACAAATGAAGAACTTACTGGACAGAAAGGTTTCTGTATCCATCACTGAATATGGTTGGAAATACATTAAACTGATCGAATCCTTTCATGTTACCTTACCTGTATATTTACATTTGGAAAACAATTATCTGAACTGGTTGCTTAATTGAATTGCACACTTGAAAACAACACTGAAAATAACTAAACTCAACTTGCCTTTGCTGAAGATGATTTTTTGAGGTGGAACAGGATTTTGGAGTGACTGAGAATAAAGTCACTCCAAAGCAATGAGTGTGAAACCATCTGAACATTATCAGCCTGTTTAATGTACACCAGTTCCTAACACCCCAACAGATGAGTTAATAGAGAGCAATCCAGATTATGCAAAACAACCATGGGTTATCTGCAAGTTGCATGAGAATGTTGACTTAAGTCAATAAAAAAGTAATTATGTTGCTTAAACCCAATGAAGTCTTTGTTCTAGAAAGCAATGGGGCCTGATGACTGATGGCTCCTTCAACTCTGAATATAAACCTTCCTATTGTAATCTAAGGATGAGACATCTTACAAGCTGCTAAGGAGGTTGAGCAGGGTACTTACTGGCCATAAAAATTCAATGCAGATGAAATACAATTATATCTAAGTTCTGCAGTTTGCATCTTCATGAATATCAAATGCCCTTGAAACCACTGTTGACCAGACAGGGAAAGGCTGCTGTGTCTGATTGCATCAACAGTCAGACCAAAAGTTTCAGATCTGCATACTCAGTTGCATCACCTGATGTCCTCTGGCCACATCCCAGACATGAAAGTTCTGGGATTTTCAAGCTTGATACAGTCACGTCTCAGTCTCAGCTACATCAACAAGTACCTGCTGAGTATTACCTAACTTGATCTGATATATGAATAATGAATCAAGGTACACCTTTCAGAACTCATTTAGGCTAGATGGAAAATACAAACAAACATGGTAATTGGTCTTCACAAAAGTGGTTCAACAAAGGCAATATATCTAACTGAACAGATTTTAGGGAACAATAAATTAAATTAATCATCATCATCATTTTGTACCAGTATCTGTGGTCTCATCTCATTCCTCTGGTGTTGTGACAAAATGTGCATCCTAATCTGCTAATGAATCAGAGGGAAGTTGTTCATCTCCCAGCCTGTGATAAAAAGGAAACTAGGAACTTTTGATATTTATAAATTATAAGTGACACAGGAAACAGAAAACAGAGATGGATCAGCGTTATTATCAGTTCAGTTTTAAGGAAAATTAATGGGACATCAATTACATATGTTAGCCATATCCAAAGGAGTGACCAAGCTCATGATTTGTCAAAAATGTTCTGTTTCTTACACTTATAACTATATACATGTTTTGATCTCAGTCTACCAGCTTAAAAAAAGGTTTTCCCCTTTGTTGACACGGTGTGGTCATGATCCATCGTGTCTCAGTTTGAAAATGGATCTAAGTTTTTAGAAATTTTGCCCAAAGAGAAACTGGAAACTGTGTCCATCATTCTGACACCTAACAGAGGATGTTGGTATGAATGCAGGAAAAGAAAAAAACAATCATCAGTTTGACTGTGACTTCTTGCAGAGTCTGGACATTTGTAACACAAAGAGTGCATGCAATAACTTAATGTATATTAACTGGAAATAGATGTATGTGTGTGTTTATTATAGGGATCAATATGGTGTGTTTTTTTTTCCAACAGTGGCAGATGATCAAAAACAAATATGGGATGATTTTTCTGGTTTGAGAAGGTGACATCAGTAACATTTTTGCACAATTAGACACCCACACATGAAGCTAAACACACACAGGCCCACGCTTTGAGATCAGATGGACTGCAGTCTGGGTCATGATGGAGGCAGAGCAGTTTTAATTATGCAGCAACGGCTCTGTGGAACACCTGAAGAATTCATGATGGGGTAGTAAAAACCGATTGTTTGAGAAAAGCTGACTCTCTCAGAGCTGCTTTTTGTTCATTGCTTAATCAAATGCTCCCAACAAAAGGCCCTGCAGCGCTAATCAGAGGTGTTCATTTTTTATTACCAGCCACTGCTGAGACACTCCGTCGCCTTTTTCATGACCCAAACGATCTCGGAACATTTATCTGCAAGAAGATGTCCTCAAAGGCAATGAAAAAGGTAAAAAAAAAAAATCCAAATTACAGTTTGATAAGGACAAATGAAAATAGGACTTGTTAGTATATTTCAGTGTCACCTTTTTTCACTAAAGATTGGGAGAAATGCAGCCCAATATTGTGGATGTGTTCATGCTCCCCAAACACAACTGACCCTCAGCTCGTTGCTCTCTGTTTGGACATTTTGGTAATTGGTTGCCTGCAGATAGAAACAATTTGGTTCAAGGTGTGTAGGCCCTAAAATAAACAAATGCAACTAATTTGCAAGCGACTTCCCCCAGGACTCTTACAGGAAATAAATAAATAAAACAAAATCCAAAAGCAATATTTTTGCACCGAGGATCAGCCTTGTTTATCTCAACAATACATTCTGTAGAGGCATGTAAACAGTAATCTGTAATTCAGATTACTGAGCCATTAGAGAAAAAAAAGCCCCATTAAAAATATTATCACTGCAAATTATGAAACATTATTACTGCATGCTATTATAAAATACACTGTCTGTCCAGTATGTTTTGTTGTATGCGTATGTGCTCTTATGAAATGCCCAGAAACAATACGAACTGACTTCAGTCAGTCGATTCATAGATTTGAGGTGAATTCACACAAATCCTCTAAAGTATTGGGTTTAACTTTTCTTAACTTTTTGTGCTAAGCTTATAAATGATAAAGTATAGTGACAGATGTATAAATTTCATGTTTGAGCCATGGGGGAGAAAGTAGCTTTGTCCAGGTCTGCTTTAAAACTTTTCACTCCCTGGCTGGGTCAAACAGCCTGACATTGTCAAAAATTATCTGCTCCAATGCTAAATTGATAAAAACACACCTCAGTCACATTTCTAATCTGTCTTGAGTTTTAGGTCAGGACAAACCATCCAGGCTGAAACAAAAATTCTATCTGGATTTCATCAACTGCTTCAAATAATTATGAATCCCATTTCTTAAATATAACAAAAACTTAAATCTGGAGTTTTTCAATTAATTCAAACCTTTATTTAACAGACAAGTCTCTCTGCCATATGTGAGATAAGACAGTGTCCAGAGAAATCAGTTCTATTTCTGCATGTGAAAACTATATGGTTATTTCTGTGTAATACGGTTTTCGGTTACATTTCTGAATGCAGCGACAAACTGTGGTGAGTGATAATGGTATTCCTACTTCTGAGTCCAAGCGGCTGAATTGATCATAGTAGCATTCAAAGGTCACACGCATCCAGCAGAAGTTTCCGTCCTATGTATTTATACACAGAGATTTGCCCAGACTCCCTGTTTACTTCTGGTCTGTAGACCAAAAAAAGGACCAAATTCTTTATAACCTTGCAGGAAGAAATTAGTTTTTGTCTTTTAAAACTTATCAATGTTTGTCGAGATTTGGCATGGCCCAACCTTAACAGGAAAACCTTTGTTGGATGCTCCAGAAAACGAGTTCAGACCAGTTAATCAGCTGATTGAAGAACTGCAGCATCAAGTTGTGGATTCGTCACACCTTCTAAAAACAACGAAGTTGGTCAGTGAAGAAAATGGTAAATCTTTTAAGTGTTTTAAACTGTAAAACAATTTCCAGTTATTCAGAAAGTAGTGTTTTTTTAATACATTATCATTTCATCAACTATGTCAGAAAGACTTGTCCAGTTAGAAACAGAAAAACATTTTTATTGATGTGCTTTTCTTTTATTCCTGCAACAGTGTTAACTATGACGGAGTATTAGGACCACAGTAAAATACTTTTTCACAGACTTTCATTTTGTTGCCCAGATTAACTTTTAACTTAGTCCATAGATTGCTTCTAATCAGTGAAACACCTGCACAGATCTCCACTGGCACTAAACTCATGGATAATCAATTTAGCTTTGAGGAGACGTGACACGCATCATCTTATTCAAACACTTGCTATTTAAAATGTACAACTTTTATTAAGTTTGCACTGTCACTTCCAGTGGGAGTCACTGAAGATCCTTATAACTAAATCATGTTTGAATACAGGAAACTAAAGATTAGATTAAAGTGTTAAGGCCAGTAGATTTTAATGAATGACACCTGTGAGTTGGATCATAGGTGGCATGGAAGAGCATTTTCTAAATATACAAGATCAAGTAATAAAGGTTTTAGCCAGCAGCCATAACTACAATGTTACAAAAACAAAAAACCTTAACCCTTCTGTTTAACATCTGAGAGATATATATCACTTTGAATGGAACCAATTTCAGCCCAAAGTCTGAATGAAACTCACAGGAAAAAGATGCGGTTAAAAACAAAAAACTCAACATTGCTCACGTTGACCTCTATAATAAAAAAGACATACGATAGAAGAGTGAAAGAAACAGCATTGACCTCCAAAGAAAGATAAATATTTGAAATGTTCTATTGATTTTTATTTTAAAACCACTGAGACAATATAGCTGAATGTGAGAGACCTCCTTCAGATCAATAGCTGTTATTTGTTATTAAATGGTTTCACTGTTGTCTGGTTGACACATAGAAATCTACCACTTTTTGTTAGCAGACATGCTCAGTGACCGTGACATTTATCTTTATGTGAAATATAATGTTCTGCCAGCAGCAGCACAAAGTGAAAAAATTATTAGACTCTTCAAGAGAAAAATATGATAATGCCTCAAATTTTCTACATGCAATATAAATTAGGTTTAGTCTCTGTTGATGGCCGGATTGCTGCCTTTCTGTAATTTATCTAATAGGTACTGGAAGCCTGTTTGTTTGTCATTGACAGACCATTCAGCTTGACGGTAATGTGAGAGAGAACACCTGACTGGCTTCACAAGCACTAGATTTGAAAGATTTCTTTCAAGCTCTGGTTAGCTCAATCTCCACGTCCCACACATGCGAACCCTCTATGAACTGGAACTCGGGCACATAGCTTCAGGCAAGAATGTCCCTGTCCTTAGAATTCTGTCAACCCAACATTAAAATTGACCGGGTCTGTGCAGTCCTGCTCCATTCGGTTATTTTAAATCCTGTGACCTGTTGATGTTAGGCATAAAACCATTTTATGCAACGTATTCTTACCTTTACCTGCCACCGCTCGTCATGAGCCGGATTTAAATGAATGACAGGACTCCTCTAGAGCTTAAAGCAGGCATACCAACAAGACAAATAATTTTGTGTACAGCCAGTTGAAATCTAAGGAAATTAGGAAAAAGACTGATTTACTTCACAGCTGGTTGAAAATAAGATAACCTAAGGAAAAAACTAAAATTGTTTTAATCTTACATTGTTTTACGGCTCTATTGTGTATCACTAAAAATGAACAGCACAGAGAATCTTTTGGCATTATCCACCCATTCATGCCTTACCTATACCTGCTAATTCTTTTGCAGGGTCGCTGGAGCCCATCTTAGTGGCTACTAGATGAGATCAGGGAACACCCTGGACAGGTTACCAGTCCATTGCAGGTACTGGCATTAATGTCATCATAATTATGTAGGGTGAAAACACAGAGGTCTCAATAAACCTGCAAAAAATAAACAATTAAAGTACCTCTATCTCAGCTTGAGTGTTGTTGACAACAAAGCTCCTTTCAGACTTGCTCTGAAAAGTGGTAATAGTGCGGACTTTGTCTTTTATACCGTTTGCATCCAGACAAGCGTTCTTTTACCTCGGAGCTGTAGCGGACATGTACCAGCTAGCCTCCATGTCATAAGAGCGGAAATCTTGCGGCACATTGTTTTGACTGAACGCACAAGAAATGTTCAGGACAGGTCGCGACACAAAGACGTCCTATCATGTTCCAACAATCAACTTATCCGGAACATTTCCCGATATCTGAACATAGCCTGGGCGTGAAAAGTCTGCGAAGAAGTGATATGTTTGACTTTACCGCAAATATTCCACAATGCAAGTCTGAAAGCGGCTCAAATATTACATTTGTATTTGGAAACATTGATGTCTAAAGACGTCAACGCTATTTTCCTTTAAACTTGTCTTTAATTTGTTCATTTGTTAGAATCTTTATTTACTCATCTAATTTTTGTTGAATCTTAAGGCGCATTCAAGATAGTCCGGGGGGGGGCTCTGCTCGCGAGGGGTGATATGTCCCGAAACGACCGCTGACCAAGAAGAAGAAAAAAAAATCAGAGGAAGAAAACTTGACTCATTGATTATCCAGGATGGAAAACAGCTCATTCACTGCAATTGAGTGGAGTAAACAACTACTTTATGCAGTCTTGGGATTCTTGGTTTTACTTTGGTGTTCAAACCTGAAAATGTTTTCACAAGAATTTGTTCAGTATGAGCAGGAGAAGCAGCAAGCTTTTCAGCATGTTAAGGCCCATTTATGCTCCCTTACCCACATAACAGCTACGACCGTTTCAAGTATTGTCATACGCCGCCATCCTTCATCTTTTATGTTGCCTTGGTTGTTAAATCAACTCATCCACTAGTGGGCAGTGCTGAGTTTAGAGTTCACTTCTGTGTTTTGACGTCGGTTTCAGAAACCGGTTGGTGGCGGTAATGCACCGCTGTAAAGTTGTTTGCAACCGCCCAACACACTCACACAGCCTTTCAAAAGCTCCTGCCATCTTGACAGTAGTCCTCATTATCCTCTTTCTGTTCCTCTTCTTCTTCTGTGGTTTGTTCCTTTTGCTGGTTGCATATACCTCTCAATACTGCCCAATCCATTTCTGGCTATTGTTCCGATTGCAGTGTCAAGAAATGGAACCTCAAGTGTCCTGAAAACTGACCAAATACACGCCTAAACAACGCAGATGATGGACGAAAGTGTGCGTCCATCTCTGTATCCATCTTCTGCGTCGAGCATAATCTGCATTACTTCCTCTCTTCGGTTCACTTGGTAGTTCGTTAACTTTCACACTGTAAGTGGACCACACCAGGACCCCAGTTTTCATGCAGACCAAAGTTTGCATCTTTGGTTTGCATCAGAGTGCAACTGAGAGTTCACACTACTCCAAACGAGGATTACTCTCAAGAGGATTAATCTATACTATGTATTTCAATACATTTATGATGGACTGAGTGTCTCTAGAGTGGCCTACAGTACGCTTTGTTTTATTGCAAACCTAAATTATGCCCACAGAGAAACCATTTATCCAAAAAAGCTTCATGTAAGACGTGAAAATTGTTTACGCAGCCTTTATGATAAACATATAAAAAAAGTTAAAGCGTATTTTTGCACATTAGCGCTCATATACACAATGCACTTTGCCTGTAGTGACATTTAAATGAAGGTAAAACTTTCCATGCCAGCGATCCCCAGACACATAACTGGGGGAGATGTGATGACATAAAGCACTGAGAAGATGAATGGCATGGCCAATAAGCAGTGCTCTCCCAAACCACTGAGCGATGGCCCTCCAGTAGACCCATGAGAATGATGCAAGTGGCCAGGAGATGGGAATACTTAATGATTCATATCCAGTCAGAAACTGGAAGGTGGTTATAAATTTACTGGCAATATTCAGAGGTGTTTTAACAAACTCTGCCAAAGCCTTGAGCGACCCCTCATTTCTTTATATTGCTAGGAAAACAGGGAATAAGTGCAGGGATTTATTAGAACATGTAGAAGCACAAATGGATGTGCAGCTCAGAGGGCAAAATCTGAGATAGAAAGTTAATATTTGGTATGAGAAGTTTTATTCTTCACCTCAGTCTGAACCCTTTTAGACAAGTCTTCAGGTATAGTTTCCAGGTTTTTTGAAGGACTTTTCAAAGCTGGATGTTTCTGCCTTTTGTTCCGTTTCCTGTCCAGATGATCCCAGACTGCTTGGATAATGTTGAGGTCTGGGCTCTGGGCAGGATTCTTCCCTACACAAGACCTGTTGTCAAACATGTTCAGTCAAGTTCTTGTGTCATATGGAATACCCCAGTCAAATGTTTTGAGGACATAGTGCATACCATGCTGAAAAATGCCATGTTTTTAAGCTAACAGCTCTTCGGGCACATCACCTTGTTGCTGCAAAATTGCTATAATCTGTCTGTCAAACTGTGCCATCATTGGCATTTTTCACAGATGCAACTAAAGAAATTAGAGTAATTTGTCTTTGCCATTGATTGCAAGTAAGAAAAAGTTTCAGTACTAATTTGTCTGTTATCTGTCAACAACACAGGTTCACATTGTTAAAGGAGACATATTATGCACTTTATTCCCAATCTTAAACAATTCTCTGATAT
>JAOXYM010000017.1:26059647-26071860 GCA_028567055.1 Leptatherina wallacei
TGCCCTTGTGTTTTCCACCTGTGTGATTGTCTGCCCCGCCCTGATTGTTTCCACCTGTTTCCTATTTCCTCGTGTGTGTATATATTGCCAGAGCTTCCCCTGTCTTGTTGTCAGATTGTCTTTTGTGATCCAGCTTTAAGTCCAAGCGCTATTGGCGTTCTATTTTTGGCATTAAAAGCCTTTTGTTTCCAATCGACCCCTGACTCTGTCTCTCTCTGCATTTGGGTTCATCTGTTCTGTGCTTGAGATTGTAATAGTAACTAATTTCATGTCTTCTTGGAATCTGATTTAAAATAATAGCAATAAAAGTAACATGGTAAAAAAAAATTCTCATGTTAGAATTTTTTTAACTTACTCATATACTTTTGGATTTAAAAAAAACTCATTTTACTTGTATGTTTTTTTTCAGGGAGCATAGCAACTTATTCTATAAAAACATGCTATCTTCTGCATAGCACATGATCTCAGCATAGGAACCACTGCATGACAGATTTTAGCCTGTCTTGTGATGTGACTGTCTGATGTTGACATGGGAATTTTTTAAATATAAACTTTGAAGCTGAGCCCTGGTGTATATATGAGACCAGAATACTAGATAGTCTATCTTCAACCTTTAACCATGAAAGTGCTTTGTCAACGCTTGCTCTACATGAACAGTGCAGAGCTGAACATGCAGCTCCACTCGGTTTGTGTTGCTATAAGATAAACCTTTACATCATTAATGTCTTGTAGGTTAAGGTTTTGTGGTTTTTAAGGGGTTTTGTGCTGTTGCATTGCTTTTTCAGCTACGTATGTTCTTAATCGAAGTTGTGAATGGCTGATGTGAATGGCATTCATTCAAAACTGAAATCTGTTTATTTTCAGGTCACATAGATGTAGTGAGGTTTCTCACTGAAACCTGCAAAGTTGATCCATTTGTGAAAGACAGGTGAGACTAAGTCTGTGCATCTTTCAATCTTTTTGAATCCTTCAGTTTTTCTAAACTTATATTAAACTTATACAATTTTCTCCTTACCAGCATGTATTGTAAATGCGCACTGTTCAGAATTCTCTATCATTTTGCTCAAATTTCTCATCACATGCAGGTGGGGGAACCTTCCTGTTGATGATGCCATGCAGTTTGGTCATGAAAAAGTGGTGAAAATGCTCAAAGATTACCAGCAAGGCTACAAGCAGCAGGAAAAGCAGCACAGTGAGGTGGAACATCCCCAGAAGCTGGACACCATTGAGGGCATGGTGTGATGTTTCTAAGTCGAGCCTCAAGCTGTAACTATTCAGGGGCATTTGTTCAATCATTTAGAAATGAAGAGGTCCATTTGCAACACATGAAATAAGTGCAAAACAAAAAGCAGGGTGTGACCGCAAGAAAACAAATAAACTATGCAAAGTAGCAACTCGAAACTTAAATGAAAAGGAAAAAATGCATACGAAGAAACTGTACAGCAGGAAAGAATATGTTGTGTATAAAACAAAGCAAATATAATTGCACATTTGTAGTTTATATAAACAGTACACCGCAATCATTTTTAGATTTAATTTGATGCTGTTGAAATACATAATTAACCTGCCTACAGTGTCCATGATCTGTAAGATTCATGCATTTTTTTCTATTAAAGCTTTTGTTGACTTAAAACATTGTGTTTTACTGTGGTTTATTTTTGTCTTTGGCTTGTTGGATGGAGATTTTCAGATTTGTTTCATTGTAAAAAGGAACTTACATACACATTATTGCATAAATACTATGTTCTATGTACTCTATGTTACTTTCTTTGTGTTTAAATAGTGGCAGTGGATTACTCAGTCTCATATGTGCCATACATAAAATAACCTAAAATTATGTGAATTTTTTTTTGCCTTAATTCCATCCACTGTACATGTTTTGCCTGCCACTCATAGTTTGATTTTATTCAGATTTTATTAGGTTAGTCAGTGCGTCCTACAGTCAGCAATTTATGATTCAGTGTAATGCAGCACCACTAAATCAACTAAAAGTAGGAATACATGATGAAGCGACAAGGAAAGTGCTCAATGCTGAACTGTTTTAAATGCCATCACTGCAAGAGTGCGTTTTGCATAATTGCTGTATTATATTTTTAGGGCCCGGACGAATAAAAATCAATCCACTTTGACTGAAGAGGATACCACAAATGTACATTTTTAGGTCAGCTCATTTGAACACATTTCTTCTTGGTGATGCATCTAAATGTAATGTTAGCCAGTATTGACAGATTGACCTTTTACTGACCTGGCACATGGTGCTAATGAAGACTGGGAAGCAGGCAAATACCAGTCAGCCTGCTGCTCCAGTTCCTGTAGTTCAGATTCTTATAGTCCACCAGATGGCGCTGTGTACCCATCTTAAATTATCTATGAACTCACATTGAACAGAGCACTTCCGGGCATTGCGTTGCTTTTATCAGACTGACTACACCCAGAGGGGATGCTGCCACGAAAACAGGCCCCAGTGGCCCAAACAGATCCTCCAACTTACGACACTGCAGAAACAAGCAATTATGCAGCACACCTTAAGCAGAGTATTTTTTGTTTACTACACCTATGTGACCTTTGTTTGGAAAAGCCATGCAGTGTGGCGGATTATGAGCAGATGTGGAACAAATTCAGACATACAAACACTTTGAGTGATTAAAGGAAAAAAGTGTGCAGCCCATTGCCTAATGAATTAGCTGAAGCTACTGGTGGAAGTGAGTGGGACAGTTTACTTAATAGACGAGTGCTTTTAGTATTCTCAAAAACGGTCAATAAAATCGACCGCTTGTTGGCAATCACTACCTTGTGGAAGCTTTGGGTTGTTATAAGGAAGTCAGAGGATAAAATGTGTGTCTGTGCTTTTTTGGATAGGCAACACTTTTTTGCTGCTTTTTCCAACATAATTATTGTTTTGGACTTATGGACATTTCCTGAAGAAAGCAGATAGCACCTTGTTAATTGGTCTATGTTTAAGAATCATTTAAATTCAAAGGCCTATGATTTTATGCATTATCTCAAAAGTGATTAAAAATATTGATCTGGAATGAAATTGTATCCCACATTTTGAACATGTAGTGTCTGATCAAAAACATTAATAATCATATATAGTTTAATATTAACTTTAATTAACTCTGAGAGGTCTATAGTTGGGACAAAGCACACAAACATAGTTGGCATTTATGACATCCTGCACGCAGGCAGAGGCTAGTCTCTTAAATGATTCCCCAGAGGTTAAATTCTTAGCCTATCTCTTAAGTAACTCTCCAGAGGCAAATCTGTTTAGAGATTTCAGATATGACTTAAAAGTTTTCTTTGTTCACAAGACCTATATAAGCAGCTGATGTGAGAGCATCAGTAGGATCTTCACATTGGCTTCCGAAGTCCTCACAGATTCTGCAGATCTGTTTTGTCAACTGACTTTTTTGTAATAAACCTTTTTTGTTATAAAGTCGTTGTCCGGAGACCTTTTTTCTGCAAAGCCATCCACATCACGTGCACCAGTCAAGATACATCAGTATGTAAGCATTTGTTTGTTTTTTAGGGCAAAGCACTTTGTGATACATATGCTGTATGAAAAGTGCAAAATAAATAAAGTTTCATTGATTGATTGATGATGCAGCGCTGCTTATGTGCCGGGACCCAGCCCAGGACAGCCTCAACCTAATTTAACCTCTAGGTGTTGGGAAAAAGTCGTCACTTTATCTGGGATAAAAAAAACAAACAAAAACAAAAAAAGAACAAATACATTTTTTTGTACACCATCACCTTCGTAGACATCAATTCTGACACTTCGTACGGTTATTCACATGAAGGTGACACTTTTATTGAACCTAATTATTCTGTTTGTTGTAATTGCATGCATGATCAAACTGTTTTTGTGGGGAGGTATTTCTTTTCACACGCAGATATATGTCTTAATACAGGATAAAAAGGTGATTTTTATATAAATCAATCTGTGCAAAGCTGTAACCACATTTATTTCTGCTGTCAAGTTTTGTTGTTAGGCAACAGGGGGATGAATAGAATTCCCTTAGAAACTGACATCCACAAATATTGCAAAGCCCAGAACATGAAATATTTTGGCAGTGTGCATATCCTGGAGTCTTCACAGATATGTAAATATAGATATTCCTGTGTGGTTAAATGAAGTGAGAATAAGTTGCTAAAGTGATGTCAAAATACCCACATAAACCAAAAGGTTTACAGTAATCTGTAACATTGTTTAGCAGTTTGGGAAGATATTGATATATAACACATCCTTTATTAACTAAATTAAAATAGTGATCAGTATACTATTTATTAGAAAAAAGTACCAAGTGTTTATAGTTCCGATGTAGGGCTTTAAACACAAAAGATATTTAAGTTTAAATCTGTTCAACAGAGAATGAAATAAATGTTTTTGGTGGACTATAAAGATGGTTAGCAAACATGGATGTGATCACCAGAGTGAAAGCCTTACACTCCGTGTTAGCAGGAATACATGAGTAAAATTGCCACTCTGTAAATAAAAACACACACAGTGCATATTAGAGGGCCGTGGTGACAGGATGAATAGAAGAATCATTTTGTCTTTCATTCATCTGTGTTTGTATCTGGCTCTTTTCTTCTCTGTGTAAAAAACCTCTGACTTCATCGTTATTCAGGGCGCTCACATTTGCATTGGCACTCCCTCCCTTCTCCGGAGCTGAATGCATCTTCTCCACTGAACAAGCAAGTTCCCTGACTCAATTATGGATTCATTGAAAGAGCCTGTCCATCATGCCGTGATCCGATTATCTTGTTGTCAGGCTGCTCACTCACTCACATCATTATATTACAGAGGAAAGCCTATGGAATTACAGTTCCATCTATCACAGCCTGCTCCACATACTCTCAATGACAACACAAGTGTTACATACTGGATGTTTGACCCATCCTGGTGAGATTCTCATATCCAAAGATACATGTGAGGCCATTCACGCAGTAATTACTGCGCATACATTCAATTCAGCCTTTCAGAAATATGAAAATGGTGATAGAGACTGAAAGGAGAAACTCTGCTTGTCCCACATGAGCTGACCTTTAGGTGATGATAGGCTGTGAATATGTGTGTGCACATAATGAGCTTTACAAGTGGTTGCAAATACTCAGAGTGGGATTTTGTTCAAGATGTTTGATGCCTCAACATGTTGCAGTGGCTTTCACAACATTCCCAGAATTGAACATTTGGTCTGCCCACAACCAGCAGGGCTCATCACCAAACACTTTGATCACATTGGGAAATGTGGCAAGATTGATCTCAGATATTTCCAGCAAAAGTAAAAAGAAAAAACTTTAAGTTTAAAAGCAAGAAAACAATGGTTCATGTTGCAAGTTCACTTGTGCAGTTTATTTAGGAGCTGAGTAAACACTCAGGTGCAGCTCTTGGATTATGTCTCATCTTTTAAAGAAGAAACTCAATATACATCATCTCTTAGTACGTCTCCTATGGGTTTTTTTCCCCTTTTAAATCACTGAACTTAGAATTCAGGTAAGAATGGTAATGTGAAGTTATGTTGGATTTTGGAAAATTGGATCTTAACCTTTCACACCCTTAGTTGCAGGCCTTTTATGTGCAAGCTAACACCTAGGTTTTTCCCCCCTCCTTTTTCAAAGGTTGAACATGTGAAATCATGTCTAAAACCACTATAATAATGTTGAACCCATTTACTAAATGCAAGGTTTCTAACAAGGTCAAATGTTGAAACAAATATCTAATTTAGCTGATTAACTGGGAGTTTAAAGACATTGCTGAATGTGTTGCATTTTGGATTTATTAAATAGCTGGGACAAAAAAAAGTCAGAAGGGGAATGCATGATACCATCCTGATAACTGATTAATCCAACCTTAAACTACATTAAGTGCAGCCATTTAGTAAAAAAAACTTAGTTTACAGTGAGCAGGAACATATTTAGAGTCAGTAATCACATATGTCATTACACTGCAGTTGAGACCTCAAATGTTAGCAGTAAATAGGGATTCCAGTTCATTTTAATAGACATATGGCAAAATAAGGATGCTTCTCAAGTCAGTAATAGGAAGATTATGTAACTAATAACAGTGTTGGAAAAAACAATGCAAGAGTAAGAGGAAGCAGATGGTACACAGAGTTATTATGGGGAAGTTACTCGGGGAGAGAAAGGAAAAAAAGAAGCCAATTCCAGTATAAATACTGGGCAAGTTGATGAGGAAAGTGGAAGCAGGTGACCTAATTAGGAATGAGGAACAGGTCCGAAGCAAGACAAGAAGAAAGGAAGGCAACATAAGAGGAAAAAAGTACAAACTAAAAGAAAATACAAAGAAGAAAACCAGACTGACACATTATGGCTCAACATTTCTTATGTCGAGTTTGTCAAATGTCCTCTTTATAATTAAAATTCAGAAGTACTGCTGTATGTCCCAAGCTGACACACCTTTCCCAACATTCAACCTGCTGAAATGCACCTTCTTCTCATTATTTTGGGTCTGAGAACATTGTGACAGTCAAAAAGTTGCCCTCTAACCAGTCAGACACCTAGAGGTGACGACAACAAACTGGATGTTCCGAATGATAGCAGCCAGGTTATCAAATCTTCTTATTCCTGTACAAATTCCTCTAAAATATACAGGAATTACATTGAGGTGTGTTAACTGTTGGCTGAACTACATCCAATTTATGTAATTCATGATGAATAATGATGAGTCAGCAGGAGAGCTTGGGGTGGATGTCCACTGTACAAAACTCTTGTCGGAGGCTTTTAAAACAGACTGCAATATCTCTGAAAATCTAAATTTGGTCAGTGAACCAATACATTTCATTTCAGTGTTTGTGACTTGCCAATAAGTTCATCAACTCAGTTTACGCTGTACTTTAAAAAGAGGATGTGATCTGCTTGGAGACAGGTTTGAAGCTTTACCTATGTCTCTTTTTGTGTCTTTCTCAAACAATGATAAAAGCTGTCAGCTGGTGAAGGGTGTTGATGAGGAAACTTCATTGACAATAGTTTCCTTTAAATACTTTTTGCTTCTAAAGTTCAGTCCTGGTTGGGTTCAAGCAATAACGTCATTTCAAGCCTAACTATTCAGTTTGGGTTAAAAAACATGTTAGCCAGAAATGAAAAGCATCTTTTTATCACGTCATCGTGAAGCAGGGATGTCCAGTTCCAGTCTGTGAGGACCATCCTGCAAGTTTTAGATGTTTCCTGCTTCTACACGCCTACGCTCAGATTGATGGGTCATTAACAGGCTTGGGAAGAACTTGACATGAGTCAATTTAATGGACTGGGGCCCTGAGATAAAGAGTGCCATTTGGACACTTCACCTGCAGTTAACATCTTCGCCACTAGAGGTTGCATATTGAACAGAATTAGAAAGCATTGCAGCATAAACAACCCAAAGAATTTTCTTCTTCTTCCTTTTTTTTTTTTTTTTTTTTTTGGGCAAGGACAGTCTTAAAACGAGTGTCTGAGGCCCTCGGGATCATTTTTAACCTCAGTCTTCAAACCATCGCTACACAAAATGTGTCTATATAAACCGTCATCTACCGAGTAACTGTACGTGTGCTTTTGTGTTTATTCTCTCACTTGTTGCGGCAGTACAGGGCCATGCACAGTGTTCCCAGAAGGCTGATTGCCATGGCGATGGATGTGATTGACAGCACCTGTCTCTTGTACACGTCTTTGCTCTCTGCAGAAAACAAAACAGAGAAAGACACCATATTAATGTTTAAACAACACATACTCGGCAAATAAAGTCATAGATGTTGAACATATCCGTCAGTATGAGTGAGACATAGAGGGAGGAACAGACAGGGAAGAAAAAACATTCTCTCTGTGAGCTGGTGTTACTAAAAGAGACGGTTGATACCAATACAATGCAATAGCTTCAGCATTACACAGAATTAAATATGGTTTTGAGATTTTGTTCTAATGTGTTTGTCTACAGCACCCAAAACAGCCATTTAAATCATCAAACAGCCAGTTATGGTGCAAAACACTCTCTGGGGCTCCCCCCCCTCCCCTTTATCTGCCTCGAGATTCTTTTCAAGAGTAATTACATATGAGATAAATAAACCAAACAAAACTGAAATGAAAACACAACTCAAAAATCATTTGCGGTAAACAAACACATATTTGCAACTGTCCTGCAGCACCTGCTATTCCTAGTTACCGCACAGTCTTTCAGCTCATTTTATCAGCTCTACCACATCGAGTAATGGTCCGATAGACACCAGACATTGCTTTTGAAATGGATGCCACATGTAATGGAGCTTGAACACTTGGAGACAAGAAGAGTTATGGTGCACAGGGACACCATTAGTGGAGAAAAATGGAAGCTGTCTTGTTTGTTCCGAACAAGTAAATCACAGTTGCCTTCAGATGCATTAATAGGCGATCAGTCAAGCTTTATTTTGCGATGCTCAGGCCTTGGAAAACCATGAAGATGACAGGTGTTGGGGTTTTACATTGAGGGGATTGAGACAAATTCTCACCATGGATGGGTTTCAATGACTACTTTGGAACAAAAAACATAATCGCTGCTCAGAGGATGAATGCTGGGAGCTGCAGGAGTGCAACCACAACCCTCTCAGCTTCACCAGCACAAATAGAGCACCACTATGTCTTGTTCAGAGGGATCCTGGCATTAGTCGGGATTGCTGGAGAGTGCTAATTGACTATTTTATGACCTCATCAAGATGTTTAAGCTTGTTTTGGAATTTGAAACATGGATGTTTTATCCTGAGATTACCACTGCAGTATTAAAGCTACTGTGCCACACACATATTGCATAATCCATTATACACTGCATGCAATCGACTGGATCCTTCAAATTTTCTGAAAATAACGGAGACCGCAAATTCCAGAGGATTTGTTTTCAGTGCATCTTTTTTGTGCTCTCTATGCCCGTATTTTTTCCCCCTTCCTTTTTGTCTAAATTTGGATCAGTGTTGTTCTGATGCCACTAATCAGGCTGCACCATCAAATTGGCTCAATGGCTTTAATTACTGCATATAATTTGGGCGAGCTGAGGGATGTCCTACAAATACAAACTAAGGTTGGCTGCAGGGAGGCAGAGAAACTTGGGAAATGATGATGAGAGACATGTTTGTGCAGTGGGGAGTTGTACGAATGGTGCAATCATACTTGTGCCTGTCTTATTGATCACTGATCCAGTACTGCTGCTTGATTCTGTTTTTTTAAAAGTAAAAAAACTAAGACTGGAATCTAATTTGATATATTTTGTGCTTCTGACTAAAGATTGAATTACGATCATAAGGATAAAAAGGTTGCGATAATTTATTCTAGTACAGCTGTATAGGGACAATGTTGTTGAAAAATCCCTTTTTCTGTGCTTGAAGGCAAATGTTGGGATGTCTGAAGTCCTTACCAACTCAGGCCTTGTCCAAAAGAATCCATATATATTTTGACAATGATTTTTTTCTCAGTGTTTGAGCCTTTTGTTCACATGTAAATGCTGTTTTGGAGCTCTGCAAACTTTTAGGACAGCACCTTTCAGGGGGAAGATTTTGTGATGATTTGGCTGTGAGTTCAGGATAACCAGCATTTCTGGCTTGTTAGCATCATATATGGCACAATATGTGCCGTTATTTATATGGCAATGGTAACCATAGCTGAGATCATGCTGGCACAAATTTAGTTAAAAGGACTTTTTACATGTTTGCATATATGCTTTCTGCATTGCAGCATTTTCTAGATTTTGCTGGAAGCATTATTATTATTATTATTATTATTATTATCATTATTTTTATTTGGCCAACCCTCTAATTGGTCAACATGACATTAGGGTAGAGGTGGTTTGGTTCCTGACTGTGTTTTAATTGTGTCTTTGTGTTTTCATAGGAGCAAATTTTCTTTTTCTTTTTTGTAAAATGTGCTCTGTGGATTATATCAATTTATAGTTTATGTGGAAAATGCCTCAAAACCCAGAACAAACACAATTCTGGCATTTTTTTTTAGGCCCTGATAACTGAAACTACATCCTTCAGAGAGCTGTTCAGATTTACAGGGTAAAATTATATTACCTGGCCTATTTTTTTCCTTAACTCTGCATATATTTCATTTAAGCTGATGATGCTTTCACTGTAGGGTCTCAAGTTGGAATTTCAATCTTGTGTTTTGCTTTGCTATCAACATCAACTCTTACTAGTTAAATAGTTCTCTTAAGTGAAGAAATAAATGAGCTAATAATGCTCTGTACAAGGATATCTGACTTGTAATTGGAATTTTTTATTTTTTACCTAAGTTTAAAATGCCAATTCACCGTGAATGCACCACTGCCACAGAAACAAACATTTGTGAAATATTAGCCATATAAGCAGACACACCTTAATGTTAGCTGCTAAAATCTTAAACAAAACAGAGCGACAGGTAATTCTATTCCTCATGTGGAGCTGATGATAAAGGAGTTACAATGAGTTGTCAATGTTGTTATTAACCACAAATACCTTCTGTGATACATGATTTAACCACTTTAGACAGTTCATAATAGGATATAACAAGGTTATGCTTAAAGGAGTTGTCCAAGGTCCAACTGAGACAAATAAGTATTTGAGAATGTTATTCACTATATGACCTCCTACTATAACATGCTTCAAGAGTTATTAAGAACATCTCAAACAAGGTACATTCTAAGGAAAAGAGGGGAGGAGTGGAATTGTGGGTCAGTCTATTCTTATAAAATGATCCTCTTGAATAGAAGAGTAAGTTAATGGAAGCCGCTGCAGTGTCTTCATGTTATTTTGACCAAAGCATATCAGACATTTCATGAAGATCTCAGGAAATTGTGTCAGCTTAGAAAAAAAGTGTTTGTCTTTTTTTTTAAACAGTTGCCACAATGCAACCAACTGAATACATTTATTTTTTAAATTCCTTTCTATCAAATGCACACATCTTTCAAAGCTCTCCCTTCAGTATGTAGCACAGGCTTTGAATTAACCCCCCCGCCCCCCAAAAAACAGAAGTGAGCTGAAGCAATGTGGGCTGGGGTTATCTTGACGACTAAGACTTTTAGAGCTAAATTCAGACTTGCAGAACACTCTTCAGAGTTGTGAGTGACCTAGATAACAGCTGAGCAACATTCACAGATGAAAAAGTAAAAACACAGTGCAACAGCTTCTCCTCGATAAAAATAATAATTGAACATTGTATTCTTATTATTTTGTCAAATGTGCAACAGTTTACAGTCATCAAGGAAAAACTGGCACCTTCCTGTTAATTTATGCAAGTCGCAATATAGCACATTGTTATTTTAAGCAAATCAAACATAAAATACACAATAGTGTGTTTTTTCTTTTAGATCCCGGTAACACTCATCAAGAGAAAAACTGTCCTTTCATGTCACATTAAAAAAGTAAATAAATAATAAACAGTTAATCTCTCTGACTCAATGTGTAGCCACTTTCAGTGGAAGTTAGTTTGTTTGCTGAAATTACAGCAGGAAAATGCCTTATATTTTCCCAAGGATGATTTACCATGGGTTTTATTCGGCCTTCTCGAGATTTGAACTGAATGTCAATTTTAAAGAAACCTGCACATGATTAAGGGTGGCGCAGGAAAAATGTGCACACAAAACCTTAGGCCATGAAAGGCTTATTGCACTTAGAAACATTTCCACTTTTCACAAGCTTTGTGAAGGCTGAAAGCTGGGCAGAAACACCTTTAATAGATTTGTTCGACATTACATTTGTGCTTTTCACTGACAAACTTGTGGGATTTGTTTGTCTCATAATGTTGTCGAAGAGTAAAATTATTTCAGCATGAATCACCTTTTCAGATTTGATTTTTCCTTATAATTCTACTTTTTTTCTCAAGGTAGTTTTCCTGACAGAATGTTCTCCAGTGAACAATTTGTGTTGTGACAGCCCATCAGTATTAAGATTACTCTGATGTCACTGTGAGAATTAGTGACATTTTTACTCTATTCTCACTATGAGAATAAAGAAGTATGAAGCTATCTTTCAACATTTATGCAAATTCCTGACACTAAATAACTGTTCTGATGCCTACCAGTCTGGTTTTCAGCCACACGGCAGCAGTGAGACTGCTCTAGTTAAGATATTTACTGACATCTGCTTGAACCCAGATAGCATCAACATTTCAGTCCTGGTACTGACCGTGTGGTCAACCATAACATCTTACCAGACCAGCTGAAAAACTAGGTAGGACTTTCTGGCACTGCAATCAGCTGGTTTGAGTCCTAAAAAAAAG
>JAOXYM010000017.1:26077299-26095832 GCA_028567055.1 Leptatherina wallacei
TGGAACAAACTCCCGGTAGAGATTAAACTTTCACCAAATGTAGAAACTTTTAAATCCAGGTTAAAAACATTTCTGTTCTCATGTATCTATGCATGAAACCTGCACAGTAATTTTGAACTTATCTGGGTTGTAATCAAGCCAATTTGTGATTTTTTTATCTATTTAAATTAATAAATGATAAATAAATGATTTTATTGTGAATTTTGCTATTTGTTGCTGCCTTTTACTACTTTTTAATGCTTTCTTTATACTATCTGTAATGCTTATAATGTTTTATGTAAAGCTCTTTGAATTGTTTTGAACAGGAAATGTGCTATACAAATAAACATGCCTTGCCTTGTACGGTAAAAACAAGCACAGACTGCACTACAGCCAACAACAAAATGGTGTACATGTGTATTATCTTCTTCTATGTGCCCATTAAGGCATTGGTAATCCCAACAGTGCTCTTACACCCATCAAACAACTTCGGCTCTGCAGTTTTAAAGGCAGAAGATTCTCACTTCACACACACTTGTTTTATCCACTCATAGACACCGTAGTAAAAATGGTGGCACAAATATGGCAGCTGCCACAGCAAGTAGATATGTGTTGCTCATTCTAAAAAACAAAACAAAAAACATGTTATTTTAGTAACGTTGTTAGACCAATAAAAAAAAAAACTTGTTTTTAATTATGTGTAAAAAAAAAATTGTCATTAAACTTTAATTTTCTTTTACACACTGCACCTTTAAGATTAGATTTAAAACTTTCTTTTTTGGCTTTTGTGACCTTCAGCTATGTTGTTATGCTGCCATAGGCTGACACTGCAGGGTGACATCCCATGATGCCCGGAGCACTTCCCTCAATTTGCCTCTCTTTACTGTTTTTCTCCATGTATAAAAATGACATAATTGTCATTAACTAGTGCCTCTGTTTTTCTTTCTCAGCAGGTATCCCTGGCTTAGAGTTATGGTGCTGTTGACCCCTTTGTCCTGTTCTCTCCACCTCCAACCAGTTGAAGCAGATGGCTGCCCTTCCTGAGCCTGGTTCTGTGTGACGTTTATCCTTCCTTTCTGTTAAAAGGGGTTTTTCCTGTCCACTGTTGTCTGCAATCTTGTGATGCTCAGGATGGAAGATTAAGACTTGATGCAATCCATTAATTTCCTTTGCTAGGTAATCATTATTTGTACTCGGTTCTTGAACCAATGTTGATGATTTGTTTTAATTTGAATATAACTGGACCACAACGAAATGGATTGAATTGGACTATTTCTGAAAAAATGTCTGGCGATGACTTTGTTGTGAATTGGCATTATACAAATAAAGCTGAATTGAATTCAAAAGGGTGCCCAATATGTTTTGGTGCAGTCAAGTTGAGCACTAAATAGCAGCACATTAGGTTTCATTTGCCAGGGAAAAATAAATGAATTTAGATGTCATCCTTTAGTTTCACATACAATTTAAGATTAGCAAATTTTTAAAAACCTAGGCAGATCATTACAAAAGCAACTCATCAGTAAGTCACCCATTGTTATATTCAAGTATGGTGTCATGTAAAATCAGCATATGGAGCAATGATGATGACTTTCATAACAAATGAAAAAATTTACAGTAATTTTACCGCAACATTATGGAGGAATTTATTTCTTGAATTCTAAATTGTAATCTAAAATATTCATTAATTCATTATGTTTGGCCTTCTTGCTTTTAATGCAAGTCATCTTTTGTGCCTTATTGTATTCATATTGCATATTTGCTTGTAAGCGTCTCTAAAGGAATGCTTTAGTTTCAAAGTGTAGTAACTCTGATTTGTTCATCTTTACCCTCAAACAAGAGGCTGCATTAGAAAACAAATAAATTTGATATTTCCCAGATTTGGTTTGGGCTGATCCACTGTGAAATCAACTGTAAAGCTTAATATCAGCCACACTCCCTACTCTATATTTTCTGTTGATGCCATGAGCATCTAATATGGAAAGAGATGGATAAACGAGAGGAATGGCATGCCAAGTGCAAGAGAAGATCTAAGGATGCAGACAGCTTCAGTCTTGCAGCACTGAGCCTTCTGATATGAGATAAAACCCTTTTTCTTCTTTTTTTACTGCTGTTCTGATGTGCTAGAGTCAAAAAAACACTTTCTAGCCTTGTCAGACTTTTCATCTACAACTTGGATAGCTTTATTCTGCTTTTTACAGCATACTGTAGATCTGTTTAGGTGAAAGGTGACATCGATATCACATCTTTGTTTCTTTCTTAGTCAGTGCAGCAAATTTGCAGGATCTCAACGACAGAATTTTTGTTTCTTTATTGCATCAGTTTTCTTGCAAACATTTTTAGCCCAACACATGCATAGACCCTCAATTCCTGCATAAGTTTGGTTCCTCTTATAAGATGGTCTTGTTTTATGATCTGAAACAGGCCATGTGTGCCAGTATTACATAATCTAGTCAGTATTTTCAAGTTCACAGTGCTGCATGCCTTCTCACTAATACCTGAAAGACTGATAATAACAGCCCTGTCCTGGCTTGTATTTAGTTTACAGAGAGTGGAGGTACCTAAAGATGATCAAAATGCAGTACATTTTTATGCAACTTCATACAATTTAGACCCTTTTACCTTTCAAATCTTATTTTTCATTCATAAATGTTCGGAATCTGCGCTCCATTACAAACTAAAGTTTTTAAAAATGTGGTCATTCATTTAGCCTAATGGGATCAACCTCACCAACCAAAATAAGACATTTGTAGGACTGTTTAATAATGACAACTCTTATCGTGTGGCAAATGGGAAGCATAATCAGTTGTATAATGGAAGGTAGAGGACATTGGTAGAGAAGACAGTGTGTCAAGTGTGGATTCAATCCTCTGATATCTTATTTAGAAGTAAGTGGACAAAAACCCTCATCTATCCTTTCTTTTCCCACATCGACACCATGCAGTGTGTGCACATCATCCAGCAAAATGCAACGGGGGAACAACATTAGCTTCCTACAACATTCTGCAGAATATCACTAATATACCTTCACACTGATTCTGAGTCTTTATTCTAAACTTTTCTGAATAGATGGTGCACCATATTTACAAAACATAGTCCCTAATTTTGTGTTTTGACAATGGTGGAAGAAAACATGTCAGTTCAAAGTCTCCCACAGCTGAAATGGAGACTTTTAAGACCAAAGCAAACGATTCACATCAACCCCTTCAATCATTTTTGTGCTCTCATGGTAACGCTGCCACCCTTGAAGAAGCCAATACCACAAGGATGGAAATGTCTTTTTGTCTTCAAATTCTGCATCTATTTATGTCCACCGCTTCATTCTTCTCTGCTAAAAATCTCAATCAAAGATATACCTTAAAACATCTGGATGGAAAATCAACATAAACTGCTACACTTTCCCCTAAAACAGCTGCCTGTAACACTTTGCTCAAACATTGATTTACAATCAGGTGGAACATCTTTCAGTCAGAGCTCAGTGATCTCTGATGGAAAAGAAATATTGATGGATGCCTGCATCGCTGGCTGACGAGATGCAGGGAAATTTTCTCTCACTTTTGCCCTGATACATAAAAGATTCATAAAGAGGAAGGAAGGATCCAAGAATTCTTGAACATATTATCTGTTTTATTAAACACTGGGTGAGTGATGTACTAGGTGGATGTTCTTAACCTTCAGAAGCTTCTTTTCAAATTTTAACCACAAAACTGTTGGAGGAGGGAGGTTCATTCTCTATTAATCATGGATACAGTAGGAATGTGGAATGTTTTTAAAGATAAGTGGAATTTGGGTATTTTTAAGTGAATCAGATGTCAAAATATTAATTTCTGTTCATGCAAAGCATGTGAAGGCGGTTTCTTCCATTTGATCTAAGCTGTAGTTCTAATATGTCTTAATGGGAACAGAGGGACATTGCTAGATGTTTGACTGGGAAAGAAACATTAACAATCAGATCTTCACACAAGCATACAACTATAAACAAAGCCAGATGATCTAAAGGTGTAATTTTGAAGGGTAAAATGGAAACGAACCACAAATTAAAGCGTACATTAATGCCATATTGCACCTAACAGCTGTGAGTGCACAATTATGAGGAGCTAAGTAAATGTTCCACACATATATGATGCTTTCTAACGTTAGATTATAAAACTCTCTGTAGAACTCAATTGATCATTTAACAGTCTATAAGTACATCAGTCTATGCCTTACTTTTCTGCAAATGCATTTATTTTGCTGCCGCACACATAATCACACATCAATGAGCACAGTTTGATGGAACAGCCTGGTGGACAACTGCTCCTCTACCTGAGTCTCAGCCACCTGGTTGAATTTGAAAGCATGTTTGGCATTTTTACAGTAAAAGAACCATTTCCTTTTATTTTCTCTTCTAGAGACTTTTGATCAACCATAAGAATTTCATTAGAGTAGCCTACAGTGATGTTCTTTGTTTTTAAATGTCGCAAACCATTTAGGGAATACAAAATATTTTTACCAATGGAAAAGAGTTTAGAGCTCAAATTAACATCAGATCCTCATTTATCAGCTAAAAACACAATTAAACTGCTTTCAACTTTTGCATTGTTGATCCTTCAGACACATTTAAAAGGGTATCGAAAACTCTATGCAATGATAAATATATTATTGAAATTGGTTTCTTTCACAAAAACTATGAAATAATCTCACAGGAGCTAGTAGAAAATCTACCCTGTCTTGTTCATTGACAAATACCGGTAAGTATCAAGCGCAACCCTTTGCAGTTACTTGCAGGTTGACAAATCAAACAATCGTCTGCAAAATGTCTTATCAGGTTACAATTCGGATCAGACCTGCACTGTTCAAATGGACCGTGAAAAAGGTATCCTGATTATTACAAACACCAACATGCATCACATGTTTGAACAGAATAAATCATTTTGACGTGCACAGAGTAGCAGTAGAAGAAGAAACTGGGATTATAAACGAGGACTCCTGAGTTTCAGTTTTCATTGCTGTCTTACTGATAACAGTTTCTCTCACCTTAACAAATTTAAATTCCTTTAAAGTCTCAAGCAATTTATTTGTATCACATACCGACCAGTTCTGTTTTGGTCCCGTCACGTCTGACCAACTAACCAAAATAAATTTTGAGTAAAGCAAACAGTCCAATACAAACTGTAACGTAAAGTTACATTACGTTCATGTTAGGCTGAAAAAACAGGCAGTGAGGATAATTTTTGGAACAACAAATCGGCTTAACCCACCCCGCCTGATCCGGGTGAAATTTTGATCCACAGAATGTGATCGGATCAGAATCTTCTAATCAGTATGTTTACATGAAACATTTTTTATTTTGAATATTTGTGTCCATGTAAACATGACTAATGTCACTAAACTCAAGGAAGTTGATATTCTGTGCGTTACTGTATTTGTTCAAAGCAGTGGTCTGAAAATAAATTCAGATTAGCAGCGAACATGAGAAATTCAGGATGTTAAAGTTTTACACACGAGTCTGTTGTGCACCAGGAACTATGATTAGCAGACATAGAATATCAAGTCTATTTAACATCTTTTCCATGTCTCTTGTGAGCTTGTCATTTTGTAACGTACAGGCCCAAACATTATATAAATGTCCATAGCTTATTACTGTTACTGCTTATTAGCTTATTACTCAAAGTTAATTCTTAAAACAAAACAAGGATTTGTGTAATGTCAATATTCTCCCTGCATCTCGCCGTGACTCACATACTCGTCGTCACTAAAGATGGTAAACACTTCATATTTAGGTTTTTTATTGCCACTCTATTGATGATTGAACTAACAAGCTAATCCGACATTTTCAAATCAAAATCTTACATTTTGTCCCAGTTACAGATGACAAATGTGACTCTCTAGATTTCTTGTCTCATGTTGCATGTAGCATAATAAAAGCATATTAAATTGAATTGGTGATTTGATCCATTGGACTTCTTGGCAAAACAATTTTGTTTTTTGTTTTTTTACAAATGTGCATTTTATAGATACAGTATTTATTAGAATGTATTGGATTGAATTGGACTGAATTTCCAATTCCCACTAGGAGCAATAGATGTCTGCACGACTAGCCATCCAATACAATCAGTGCTGTTTGATCATGGCGTTCTCCTGAGATCTATTAAGGCTTTACATATAATGCTATACAGACTCCCAGTAACAGAAGGGGGACATGCTCCTAAACCCAACTAACCAGGTCGGAGCAAAGCTGTGAAGACTTCCAACTAACAATGATATATGCACTGCATTCACTCTTTTCTTTCAGAGCTTTGATTATAAAAAAATTTAATTTTGCTTTGTGCAGAATGATATGGCATCTCAAATATTTGATTTGATTTAATGATGTTGATACACTTAAATCTAAAGGCATGACCAATTGGTATAAAGAGTCACTTTGTTGATGTGGGTACATCTGAAAATGAAATGTATCAACACATAGCTGGTACACTTCTCTTGTAATAATACAGCATCGGCTACTCTTGTATCAAACACAGAAACTCCTTGGAAGGAAAAAATTAAGATGTTCAAAAAATGTTTGTTTTTTCATTTTTATTCAGACCCTCAACCTGCAGGTTTGTTGTTTCCTGTGTAAACTGGTACGCAAATGTATTATAACAAGAGTCTTTGGCAGAGGAGTTCTAGTACATTTGAATATATTCTTTTTTCTCAGGGAGAGACAATCTCCTAAGCCACAGACATTGACACAACACAGCGGAGTGTGGGAGGTGCTCATCTATCTGTGCACTGCTTAGCACAATGCTGGGGGAAGACATTGGCAGGACTAGAGACGCTAGCGAGGCGAAGAAAATGTGGCAGCCTGAACAATGTTGCGGAGGTATAGAACCTCTCACTGAATATAAATGGGAAAAACCTGCAAGGCAGCTCCAAGGAAAATTTCATCTGTTACTGCCAAGTTTGGGGGTCTCCTGAAAAAAAGAAGAAGTTTCTATTCGTTTAACTGCAAATACAGTGATTGGGTGGCAGAAAAAGGATGACGCTTCTTCTTGAGAAATGTTCAGAATCTAGAAGGAGTGCTGTCTAACAATGGGGAGGCTGTTTCCTTGATGATCCATTGCTTTGCCAATCCGACTTTCTGAAAAGAGCCCAAAAAACATAGAGCCTGTGAGGGGGAGCAAGAGAGAAGAGCTTGGCAGTGCCGAGGTTGAACTGCTGGCATTCATCCATCACAGCCTCGCGAGCATGTGCACGGGAAACACACATGCATTTAATACACACCGATTAGAAAAATGTAATCCAAATAATATTTGGAGAAACTGTGGGCTTCAGACACACACTTTTGAACTTTTGCCATTAATGTGAACACATGCACATGTGTACTAATGAGGAATGCGTTTGGCAACAGTGCCAACATCACAAAAACTCCCTCGCTGCACCCTGCCCGCCTTCTCTGTTCTCACTGTTTCCAAGGAGACTGCAGCACATTGGTATTCTGAGGGGACACTTCATAAGCAATTGTGAGGGAAAGTCAGATAGTACAAGACAGAGAAAGACACCAAAGAGATAGAAATGGTCGAGAAACTAAGGAGACATAAATACATTTGTATATAGAGTATGGAAGGATAAAGACAATAGCGGATATTCCAAAGAACTAAGGTACAGCATGTATAGATGTGTACATTCACCGCAGTTTGTAAAATGATATAATAATGCCATGTGTGATAACACTCAGGTGCTGATGCATGTTTCACATGTATGTGAAGAATCGCACAGTAGAATATTGATCCAACATGAAACCCAGTGATGTTTACAGTCATGAGTCATGCAGAAGAAGGAAAAAAAGCATCCTTACCCATGAACTCAATGCCCAAATGATCTGTTGTTTCAGGCAGCAGGAAGAAGAGAGAGGAGAGAAAAAATACAAATGTTATTTAGAATAGTGCACAATGGTGTCAAGACACAGTACAGAATCAGATCATCATGTAAACTTCTTTATTTGTATCTGCTGTTGCTAAGGGTCAGCAGGCATTTGTTAGTAATGCTAGAAGACACATGCAGACACATGCTCACTGCACTGTAGTCCCAGTGATAAAAATACACCCAAACTGACCCAAACACTTATATTTCTGTTTGCTTCAAACCAGGAACCCTGGAGATGCTCGTATGAAAGACATAGAAATGAACCTATGCATCGCTGATCAAACCACGCAGTTCGTTTGGTTCATATTAGTTCATTTTAATATTTTCTTTTGCTTCACACCAGGCACACAGATTCACTCTCAAGGCTTTTTCTGTCTATTCAAAAGTGACTTAATGTGTAATTGAACTACAATAAGCAGCACATTTCAAAGAAAAATTCAACTGACCATATGTTTCTTGAATCTATTCATCAAATCTATTCATTGATTTAATTGCCAAGTATAATGGATGTACTCTGCAATTCTCAAGTACCGGTACACTTATTCTGAACTTATCAGTAAAATGTACTGTATGAAATAGATTCTGTTTCTGTCAAAAATTATAATAGCACAATTTCCATTTGCAGTAAATACAGCAATTCTTTATGCTTTTGAAAGAGCAAGAAAAATAAGAGAATGAAAAAAAAACACGATTAACACGGCTAACCTGATTATAAAAGTGAAGAGATGAAAACTGCCCAACTGTTACATACAGTTGCAAAAATATGTAAAATGACATGTTGTCTGTCCGGAATGAGCAGCAGGAGAGACAGTGAGATATCCAGCATGTTGCCCTACAATGCACTCCGCATCACTTCCTCTGTTTCACTGGATGGTCTGTTTGCTTTCACTCTGCATCGGGGTTCACTTGCATGTAAACTGAGACCCCTGGTTTTCAACCGGACCAGAGTTAGGTTTTTTTTACGCACCAGAGTGTGAATGAGTGTTCACACTACTCCAAACAAACCGTACCACCTGTAGAAGTGGACCACGGTTAATTTAAAGTGGACTAGTATGAATGTACCCTAATCTCCAAAAACATCAGAGATTTTAACTACGGATACAGTTACTGCAAATAGAACTTTGGTTTATCTGGTGATGAATAAGTAGTCTTGTTGTCTAAACTTAACCTGACAGCAGCTGAGAAGAAAAGTAACAGTAACTAAATTGAACTAAAAAAATTGCCCCAATAAAGAATTTAACACACCATCATCCAGATAGAAAATGCAGACTTCTGATGGTCTTATTAATCAACTTTCCTTTTCTTATCTTCTTTGATGGTTCCTTTTTTTCTTTTTTCTTTTAATTTCTTTTATTTACTTTAAAAGTTTGCTTTTAATGTACTTCTTAATGCATCCGTAATGCTTCTAATGTTTTATGTAAAGCCCCTTGAATTATATTGGACATGAAATGTGCCATACAAATACAATTGCCATGCCTTCTAACATTTAATGAAAAAAGGGAGTCTGTGTGTCCACTTCAAGAAGGCTGCCAAGTGTTTTTATGTCTTTACATGATGCAACGTTAAAGCAGACATGGTGGTTGTAATATTTCTAAAGGAAAAACAGGCTTCATTGTGGTGCTTCATTTACTCAGAACTTAACTGAACCAATTACAATTGACTATTGAAATGTAATTTATTGCAGACTGTGATGCACAAAGATTGGCATAAAAAAGTATGCACACATTTTCCTATCCAAACCGCAACAAAAAGATGAACATTCAACACGCTTGTGCACACCTGTTTATTCTCAAACAAGAACAAATTAAATGTGAGAGCGTGTACGACGTATTGTTGTCTGAATCACATCAGGGAAATAAGAGGTTGTTTGTAGTTATGGAAACATAAATTGCTTGCATTTTTGACACTGGAACCCCAATTACATTTTTTGTAGCAATTTTCTAGGAAAGCATAGGGTAAGCAAAGGGTAAGGCAGGTTTAATAGAAACATCTAACATATGCAAGAACCGATTACTGTTGTACAAGGTAGTGCAATTCCCCGAATCAAAGGAAAACAGACCTCTTACCTTCATACTAAATGTTATTTGTCACTATTTCTATTTGCTACATGTGTATTCTTGAAAGCAATTTGTATCCTTGCTATTTCATGTGCTTCATAATAAGCAATGAAACAAGCAGGCATGCTAACAATTCAGTTAAGATGCAGCCATGTTGAGGTGAGATTCACTGCTACGGGAAGCTGCATCACATGACCTGGAAATATCCTCCTTCACTGATAATCTGAAGAAAGTTCTGATGTCTGTTGTGTCACCAGTGGCTTTTTACAACAATGCTAGTGACTTTATCTCCATGAGAAAACCTTCCCTTCATCTTAGTGGTGGATCTGGTCTATCTAATTCTCTGCCCAGTCCACCCCATATCTTATAGAGCAATGTTAGCCCATATGTAAGAGGATAATTTTTCATTTTACCAAACAATCCACAGACATCTGTCTAATGCTTTCTTGATTTTCCTCTGTAATGCAAGACAGCTTCAGATGAACATGATCAATTATACAAGACAGGGTTTATGGTATAATTTTTCATTCAGCCAAATATGAATTGTCTTTATTTTTCCGTTCCTTCATGTTAATAAAACTGTAAAATACTGCTGCTTTAATTAATCACAAATAGAACTGTCATTGTTTATCTTCATTTGCAGCGTGGCGAATGCTTCATGGACGATGACAAATATCCACACAACACAAATGTGTATATTCTTCTTTTTTTAAGCCTTGGTGACCTCATTGGCCCCTGCAGAGCTAAAAGAAAATGACAGTATGATCTGTTCTTTGAAACTCGGCAGTTTTTCAGCCCTTTGGGTAGAGCTAAAAGCGCTGCTGCTGCTGCCGGGGTTGGAAACTCAATTTCCCATGGAGCTCAATGAGAAGAGCCTAGCACTAAAGCTGCCAAGGTCAGGGATTTCATTTTCTGTATAGCTTGGTGGATGGAGTATATATCAGAACCAGCATTGTCAGGATATGAGTATTAGTTCCCATTGGGGCAAGCCATATTCAAGATGTATGCACTCCTGCTAGTGTCAACCTCTTTAGATGGAAAGATCCACACAGTGTCATATGTTAAATATGCTCAGTGGAAACTGAATCATTATATGGCTGGGAGATAGCATCTGATTTCACAACAGGCTGGAAATGCATTAAAATGTATTTCTATATATAAAAGAAAGATGTTCTATTGTAAAAGATTTATCCAAGGAAGGCACAAAGAGACAAGTTCAGAGAGGAGATACAAAAGTGAACTTAAGATAATGAGATGAAAGTGATGTATTGTCATCACGCTATCATAACCAGTCAAGGTTTCACTTTTTGTATTTTAGGAGTGTAAAAACATTCAGATTTGTTTTTATTTTAAAGTGCACATCATCCTGCGCCAAACTAATATCTTTGTGTTTATTCTGATTGTCCTGAATTGTTGATGGACCATGACTTTCAGGGTGATGAATTCTTTTGAGATTCTTTTGTCCTTGAACCATCTTAGTGTTATTTGACAGATGAAGTTGGCTTTTCTTCTGCTTGTGAGCAGGAAGAAGGGGATGCATATGCAACAGACAGACATGATGTTTCCTAACCCTGATCAACGATTCTTTTTCATGCCTAGACTCAACCAAATAGATTTAAAAGCGTAACTCAAACAGTGAGCAAAGCTGCAGGTTAGGCTTAGGGTAGAAGGAAATGAACTAGAGAAAATCTTGGATGGCAGTGTTTCACATGTGACCCCATGTGATTTTGCACGTGTGAAACACATGTGAGACACATGAAATGTGGTTTTGGAACACTTTTAGGGTAATAACATGCAAACCCTACATACAGCCTATGGGATTACATGTGGAACACATATGGTTTTGTATGCAAGTTTATAAGTTTTGCATGTTAAAACATGGGTTCCACATTAAATCCCGTAGATTTAACATGTGCTTATATGGATTTTTCAAGGGAATTCACATAGGCTTCACATACTATTAGCATGAAAATGTTCCACAACCACATTTCCCATGTACAAAATATGTGTTTTCTATGTTTTACACGCATTCCACATAGGCAAAAACCACACAAGATCATATGTAAAACCAATGTTACACCACCATGATACGATTATTTCTATCTGCAGATAAAAGAAAAACGACGACACTATTCAAGAGATCATAGTTTACTGTTTCATTGACTTCTGCGACACTGCATTGTTTACACGTATCAATATTACGTACAGTTTTTGCATTTTTAAATGGGAAAATGGGTATTTTGGGTATGCAAATCAAATCAAACTCAATATTTCACTTGGTGTAAACTTAGCTGTAATAAAGGGCTGCAACATACTAATTGAAGACAAAGATTATAGTTTAATTTGTATCTTATCTGGTGGATTGGAAACAAAAGTTGGACAGTTCCTGAGTCAAAGCTGCTGGCAAAAACTGTGTTCCCACATATGATTGACTTCTAGCTTTAGCTAACACCTCAGGACTTCATCTGCTTCTGCAGACTGAGAGCTCTCTGACTGCTGTTTGTTGGAGGAAAGGCACCGAGTAGTCGTTAGTAAAGAATGCAAACTATTCCTTTAAATAAACAGTGCATTATCCCCATGCAGGGTCGCAGAGTATATTTAAAAATTTGTCATCGAATTGTCAGCATGCACAGCATCAGTCTAGCAAAAGACAAAGTGTTGGATTGTTTGTCTCTAGTATAACTTCCTTCTTATTCTGTGACAGCTGGCACAGGTTTCATTGGGTATTGAAGCTAAATGGAAGAATCTGCAGATGACATTCACGTGTTGAAGTTTTCCTGGTTGCTAAATGCTACTCAGTCTGATGCAAATGTCCTTGAAATGTCTAATTTCTTAAGTTTTCAGTCCTCCTGGGAAATAAACCACACACCATACAGGAACTAAAATGAAATAGCTAAGCATTCTAATGTGGCATTTTAGGAGAAAGTAGGCACTCCCTACTGAGTGTGTGCTTGCAGCCTGAGGCGAAGGCAGGTGTGGGTGGCAGGGAGTCTGCAACGTGTCGCCCCATTTCCCCTCCCTGTGGACCTACATATGGTGATGGGATAGGCTGGATGTCAGTGTCAGTTTGTGTGTTCATGTGTGTGTGTGTCTGTTTCCACCTCTGGAGCGAGTCTCAGAGGAAACAGATTAGCTCACCGTCACTGGGACACACACACATTGGTGAATTGCCAACCTGTCATATGTAGGAGTGGGAAAAAAATTAATTTACATAAATATTGCAATTTTTTTGCTTCACAATTTTTAAATTGATTTTTTTTCCTTAAAAAAGTATTTTTTCCCTTCTTTTTCCAATTATTATTATTTTTTTAACTTGTCTTATTGGGCATTATAGCAAGCAGAATGATGGTCCGGCTGCTGTCTTGTGTTTTCCTAATTAAGATGCTTCATTTTCAGGTGGTTCAAATATATTGCTGTTGAATAAATCTTAAAACTGACTCACATGTAAAGTGCATTTTTTTGGAGGAAATATGGCTCCTGATATGGTTTGTAGACATTGTCATCATTCCATTTTTTCACATGGTCTGGGGTCAAAAAAGATAACTAAAAATCACAAAAATTGGCAATATTGAAGAATTGAAATAATTGCTATTTAAATCGAACTGGCACCCAAAAAATCGTAAAAGAATCGAATTGGGAGGAAAGCATATCGCCCCAGCCCTAGTCATATGTATCATTTTTATGTGAATATGATAATGAAATTTGTATGGAGGCAAAATCTTTTCTAAGACTTAACAGTCACTCTGACATGTTTTATTAGAAAAAATATTTACAAAATCCAGAATTAATAAAGCTTCTCAGTTAATCAAGTCCAGGAAAAGCTGAGGCATGAACTACACCCACATAGGAAAAGAGTACATTTAAAAAACGTCTTTTATTCCAAACTAAAATGAGGATTTAAAAAACCATCAAAAAGTTGTTCTTTATAGTCTTGAAAAGGCTGTGGTCATGTTTGGAGTATTGCTGCTTTACTGAAATACATAAATTTCAACCCTTTTTCTTCATCAACACATTGGAAGTGAAAGGGAAGGAAAAAAGCGACGGTATGGCATCTTTTTCATTACAGGAAACAGAACAAGATGAGCTGCTTCAGAGGTACTGATCATCGTCTGATGAGTGCAGATCAAAAGCTATAATGCTAACCGATTAAGCAACACTCAACACAATTAATTAGTCAATTTTAATTGATTTGAGTGTTTGTTTAACTACAGAGAAGTAATTCACCATTTATTCAACAATAAGAGAAACCTGGGGATTTCCTATTTGGTGTCTTTATCATTGATTAATTAATCAGCTCGATCTCACCAGAAAACACACAACTGGCACTTTACACAAAGCATAGGAGCACCACAAAGTTTGGTTTTAATAATGTCATATTGCAGCATGTTGTTTTCAAGATATGTCTTTAAAAAGCCATGTAGAAAAAAATAAAGTTGCTGAAATGGTTTTATTTGATTTATACCCAGCCAGCATGTTCCTGTTTCTGCTGTTTCCACAGTGGCCGCACCTATCTTTGCTCATATGGGTTTCACATATGGGGCCCATGAAACTGCCACCACATGGGATCTGCAAAATCTGCCCAGTTTAAGCCCATGCCCACTCAGTACCCACATAGCCTAAATATAATCAAGAACCAACTTGAAACCCATTTGGGCAACACAGGTGAGACCACCGTGGAAACTGCGGAAAAACCCACTTGGGTCCCTCATCTGCAGCCCAAACATAACTCTTATAGACCCCACATGGACATGCTGGCTGGGCAAAACTATAAATAAACCGGGCTGCTAAGTTGTATTTTCATCGTCTGTGAAGGATCTGATTTATCCAGGACTTGTTGTTCAAAGTAGGTTTATTTGTATTGACAGTGTATTCTAAATTCTTTAACAGTAAATTAAGAAACTAAGATTTTTTCCTCAGTTTGTTATCTGCTTGCAGATGATGTTCCTTAACTAATTCTCCCACCTTGCTTTTTAATACAAACAATGCTCATATTTCAGCGGGTCCAAATTAACTGTCACACTCACAAACAACATAATCCTCATCTGTCTTCCTTCCCTCTGTTGGATAAAAAATGAATAATTCTGCAGATGGGCATGGGGGAGTGATTGCATCACATTCACATCTTAGACTGACTGATAGCCTCTCTCCATGTGTGCAGAACAGAAAATACGCTACATGCTATTTCCAATTAGTGCTCCGCAGGCTTTAGAGAGCGGGAAGGAAATTGATATTTTGACAGATGGTGGATCTGACAGAGTGGTGCCAAACTATATGATGGCACTGCGTTGTCCACTGCTCGGCTTTGATAAAATCCAGTATAGATAATTCATACAATCATGTGATGCATCTGAGAGTCTGTGTTTGTCACTCTGGGACTGCTCTGTGTTATTGTTGTCTGCTAGATTTTATAAGCATGTTTTGCCATGGGATCGTAGTTTGTTTTTGGCCAAATAAGTCCATAAAAATGTGACAGCAAAGACCAAATTTAAAATATTGCCATTAAAGCTACCGTCCCAGTGAAGAGACTTTTGTTTAGGTAAGATGGACGAGAAGATGCATTTCCATTTTGAAAAGACATGAGATAAAATTGCATTCTGCCTTTAAGTGTTTTCATTGTTCTTCAAATTGCTCTCGTAGTTTTTCAGGTGCCATGTCTGTCTGAAGTTGAGAAGAAGCATCCTGTGGAGAGCTAATGGCTGGCAGATCGATGGCTGAGTGGAAAGCAGAAATTTGTGTTTTAAAAAAAACTATTTACTGCATTTTTGTTTCAGTCGCTGATGAATTCAAATGTCATCTTTCACTGGCCTCTTTCATCATTTCATCATCTGTTTCTGCCTTGCATCCCTCTTTATTCTAGTTTTTGTTGCCCACAGTGGTTGCTATAGCAACAAGGTATCTGTATCTTTACCCCTAAAGAAAAAAGCCTTTCATCTGAGCTGTCTGCTCTACATCCATAAATCAGAGCTGTCCAAACAACAGGCCTGGGGAGAGTGGTCTTCTTCTGGCTTGTTTTACTTCTTAAAGGCCACAATGAGCAACAAAACTACTCTCTGACTCTGGAGGCATTTTTGATGGTGAAGACGTTGCGTCTTAGCTCTCTCATCATCTCTGTCCTTAGCAACAACAGCCCTCTGCTTCACTAATGTTTGACCACTTTGCTCTAGCAGCCTATCACCAAAACAGCACGCAGAAAGTGCCAAAAATAGAAAGTGAGATAAAGGAGTGTGATCCAAAAAACAGTTGTGGGACAGAATTAAATGATACACAGCAGTATAGGCCAATACTGAGGCAAAAATGCAAGATCCAGAACAGCAAGTTGCACAGACATTTTAACACACTGTGCCACAGCAGGAACGTGTTGTATGATCAGAACCAGGAATATCAAGAGAGCACAACAATTTCCAAACTTGTGAGGTTAAATTTTACAAGAGTGTAGTTATCTACACAAACAGCACTGCAGAATGAAACAGCTCTTTGTTTCCTTTCAGATCTTACCCCAACAATCCACCCAACCAGCCCTCACTTTTTTACTTTTAGTCTCATTTCAGAAATTGTCTGTCTTTTGGCTCTGCTGATTCTTTTGACCGGGTGTATCACCTCAACTTAGTATCAAAAAAGACATATAATCAATAAAACAATTTTATGATTCAGAGAATATATTCAAGTGTCTGAAGTCAATACCAAGTGAAAAAAATCCAATGAATAAAATCTTGCCACCTGATATTTGACTGCTTTTAAGAAATCCATGAACCATTGAGAAAGTCTGAACAACTGTCTGATGCAGTAGCATCTTTTAGGAACCCCTGCTCTAACTACTATGATTTATTTTAGGTTTGAGTTATTTTATAGTTCAAAAAAATCTCCTCTGGGTTCAGAAAGGAAGCTTCTGATTTTCTAAACTGAGAGTGCTCCAACTGCTGTCTGCTGCAGGTAAGTCTGACAACTCAAGTACTTTGTACATGCCCATTTAAATACTCTAAAGTTAGCATGCTGGAATGGAGCTGCAGCGAAGTTTATTGAGCTGATGTGTGACAGTTGGATTTTGAGAGTTGGATGGAGCATGAAACTGACAGCTGGCCATTAACAACTTAGCTCAATGTGTGACTTTCAATGAGGATTTTTCTTCAGAAAGGATCAATGGCTGAACTGCACATGAGGGAAATTAAGTATTTTAATTAAAACTGTTAATATAGTATGTTTATGTTAGTTTGAGGCACTGGTTTAAGCTTTCAGTTTATTTTTACTGTACAATCCTCCATGTGGTAAAGATACATTGCCTGGCCAAAAAAAACAAGTTGCCACCAAAAAAACAAAAACTTTCATAATTTGTTGAACCACCTTTAGCTTTGATTCCTGCAGAATTATCTGTGGCATTGTTTTTAGAAGCTTCTACAATGTCACAAGATGTATTTCCATCCGGGTGTGCATTCATTTTCCCCCAAGATCTTGTATTGATGATGGGAGACTCTGACCTCCGGGACATCCAAGAGATTCTCAATGGGGTTCAGGTCTGGACTCTGTGGTGGCCAATCCATGTGTGAAAAGGACGTCTCCTGTTTCCTGAACCACTCTTTCACAATCTGAGCCCCATTAATTCTGGCATTGTCATCTTGGAATATGGCCGTGCCATCAGGGGAGATGGAATAACCGCCTTATTCACTACATTCAGGTAGTCAGCTGACCTCATTCTTTGGGCATATAACATTGCTGAACCTGGACCTGAACCTAGACCTGACCAACTGAAGCAACTCCAGATCATAGACTGCCCCCACAGACTTGTACAGTAGGTACTAGGCATGATGGCTGCATCACTTCATCCTCCTCTCTTCTTACCCTGATGTTCTTCTTACCCATTACTCTGGAACATGGTAAATCTGGACTCATCAGACCACATGATTCCAATGCTCAAGAATCCAATCTTTATGCTCCCTAATTTAAGCCTTTTTCTCCAGTTAGCCAAACTGATTAGTGGTTTTCTTATGGCTACACAACTGTTCAGTCCCCATCCCTTGAGTTCCCTTCACATTGTTCATGTAGAAATGTTCTTACTTTCACTATTAAACACAGCCCTGAGCTCTACTGTTGTTTTTCTTCAATTTGATTTCATCAAACGTTTAAGGGATTGCTGATCACCATCATTCAGGATTTTTTTTCTGACCACATATCTTCCTGGAGGATGATGGTTCCCCACTATATTTCTGCATCTCCTTAGATGTTTTCTCTGTTTGATACCAATAATCTGACCCTTCTTAAACAGACTAACATCTTTTCCACGACCATAGGATGTGTCTTTCTACATGATTGTAACCCATACAGTAATTATCCAATAGGAGGATTGTACCTTTTGCTTAGCTTAATCCAGATGGCAACTTTGTTTTGACTAAACAGTGTATGATTCAAGTATTGTTGAGTATCAAACAGCTTTTTTTCTGATAAAAAGACAAATTATAAAATTACAACAAATCAAAATAAGCCAAGCCAATCTTTGAATAATCACATTTCATGGACTGGAAGACTCAAAATGTAAGATTTTTCCATTGAGGCAGAGTAACAATAAATACAGTAGAGAGGTATAACCATTCAAGTCTAGTTTCATGTGACATTGCTTTTGTT
>JAOXYM010000017.1:26099398-26110146 GCA_028567055.1 Leptatherina wallacei
TTTATATAATGAAATAAAAAACATCTTGTAAACAAAAACAACAAATACTGATTTACTAAATAATCAGGTTACTACACGATAAAGAAATCTGTTGCTGGTGCTTCAATTAAGTGCCTAGTGCCCATGAGTCTAGCTAATACAGTCGTCCTCAAAATTATTCAAACCCTTCCAGTAAAGAAAAGGCTAAATTTACAATTGTCACTCAAATAACTGGAGACTGAGAAAAATAATAAGAAATAAAAATCAGCTTAATTATAATTTAGTGAAATAAGAAATTGTTTTTAATTTAATTGAGTTGAAAATAATAATAAACAAACAAAACGGTTGTGGACAAATGAGAGCACTTTGCTGATGAGCAGTGGGCCAGAATAGAAGTCTGATTGAGAGTTACAGAAAACACCTGATTGCAGTGATTCCCTCAAAGGATTGCTCAAATATTAACTCATGAGTGACGTACCACATATTGGTTTATCATATTTTTTCACTTGTTTTTTTTTTTTAATTTCTATTGAACCACAATTCAAGAACTATGTCATGATTTTCATAAAATTTTTAGTGTCATTTATCCTCCAACCTCATTACCTGGGTCTTTTGGTCTGGTTTTCAGAGCTTTGATTTGATAAGATTTCAGTCGCACTAACATGTACACATGCATTTTAAGTCAGTTTGAACATGCTCACTGTACTATATATTCAAGCTGAAGTGACTGCTGGCTCAGAGGTTGAAATATGCAATGAAGAAGACGTGGAGTTGCAGGATAAAGCCCTATCCTGACAATATTAGTTTAATCTAGGGACCACATGTAATAAATAGATGACCCCTCTACGTCGGTTTTTTCTGTGGCACATTCGCACGGGATAACCGAAGTCTGACAATTAACCGAAATTTGCAGAGATCTCCCGGATATGATGTAAACACTCTGCGTACTGTGTAACATCCGTTACGTTGCTCCTTTTCAGCCTTTTCTTTATGCCTCTGTGTGTTATGGGTCGATTGGATCTTGCTGGTTCGGGACCCGAAAAGCTGTCAAAACACTCCAATGCAGCCTTCTTTCTTCGCCAAAATGGAAATAAAATGCGTCCAGGAAACAAACACCACCAAATCACTTCTGACCAAATCACAGAGATGTCCATTGGCATTGGATTAATATTATCACAGGACCTTGGAGTTCAGCAAAATATAGTAGGTAATTTGCAGGGGAATTATTACTTTACAAATTGCCGACATGGCAGATTCGCACGAGATTAACATCACAGACAATCGCTGCAATTTTTACAAATTACATGTGGTCCCTACATTAATCCCATCAGAATAGGGCTGAAGACAACAAATAATGTTGTTTGTGCTGGTGAATTGAAAGTTTTCCCTAATGCAGCTTTGGAATAAGTCAGAGTTGCAAGAATTCCTCCAAGCTGTACCTGTTCTCTTATCACTTAATAATAATAGTAGTAATAATAATACACATTAAATTATAAAAACAAAGCAAACTTAAACCTACTACAACAATGCAATTTCCCTCTGGGATTAATAAAACATTTTTCATATAATATGATTTTATTCATTTAATTTCATCACAAATTTGTGGGGGACTTCAATTTTTCCTTCTATTTCATCAGCTTGCAGTGTAATAAGAACCATCTGTCAAAGAGATTAATTTGATTTTGATATATTTTATGCCCATTAGTCACTATGTAAATTGCATTTCTCTAATTATTCTGTAATTTATCATTATTACATATCACAGTGTTTTTCACGACAGACTTTTCAGAAACCAAATCAGTTGGATTTAATAAACTAAGCTTTCATTTGTATTCGGCAAGTCTCACGATGATGTATAGGGGTAACAAAACATACAAGGACTTTATCAAGAGCTCAAAATACCCAGGAATTAAATTAAAGTGATGGTCTTAAAAGGTATCAAGACTGGTGATTAAATTGCAATTGCGAAATGCAAAGTAGAAACTGAGTCATCTGGTCTGAAGATGTAACACTGCAAGGTCAATGAGTGAACCGCTGATGCCTCAGGGGCTTTGGAAACCATGTAGAAGAAGGGAAACAGTGTGGAGGGCGGCTCGCTGGCAGGCTTCGCAAGGATGAATGAGTAAGAGAGGAGGAGGAGGAGAGGGTGGAAAAGAGTAAGCACTTTCCAAAGGAAGGAGGTTGCAGGAGTGAGGAGGCGGAGGAGGAGGCAGGACATGTCAAAAAGAGAGTTTGGATACTTCTGGTAAGTGATATGAAGAGTTTCAGTGTTGAGGGCAAAGAGGACTGACAGAGAGGAAAGATAGGCAGAGGTCAACACGTGATTCAGCAGGGCAGGCTACATGTCATGTACTTAACTCACAAGCAGTTCATGACTGTCGTTTCCCCTCTCTCATTCTGTCTATCCTCTCTTTCACTCTCCATTTCATTACCCAAAATAAAGTAGGAATGTCAGATAAACAAACGATGCTGAGACATCAGGAGAGAAGCACCAGAGTGGATGATGAAGCCAAAAAAGGAAAGCTAGGGAAGCAAGTGATTTTGTGTTTCAAACTCAGGAAAAAGTCAGATTCAATCCTGTGTCACCTCAAAATCAGTCCATATAAAGTAAAATACACGTATTTCTTGAGTCATACATCCACAGCTTCTTTCAGTGCAGATAATCGGGCTTTCCCAGTCAATCCCAGTTAATCTCCCAGTCAATCAAATGAGGGAAATTCTTTGGTAATGGATTGAGGAAAATGATCCAACCTTACATGTCAGAGCATTTCTGGCATCTGGTCATCAGTCCTGGACAATAATTTGGAGGAATTTCAGCCCATTTCTCCACAAACTGTGTGAGTAATGGGATGTTAGTGGGTTTCCCAACACGAATAGAAAGCTTCAGGTCCATCCGAAACATTTCTATTAGACTAAGATCAGGACTTACAATACAACTTTATTTTTCTTCAAACATTCTTTGGTAAAGTTATTTGTGCACTATGGACAGATTTCCTGATATCTTTATTTACAAATGATTATCTTATTATGATGGCAGATGCAGCGAAAGAGGCACAAACCAAGATGATACTACCACCGTGCTTCAAGCCAGAAAAAGGTTCCTATGCTGGATTGTAGCGTTTATCTTCCTCCAAGTGTAGCACTTCTTACTTTAACTAAAAGTTTCTATTTTGGTCTCAGATGTTGAATTTACATTTATCCAACAGACATTTAGCTTATTCTGGCAGCATGAGCAGCATGCTTGTTCTTCCAGTCCTTCCGTTTACATCACCGTCCTTCTGCTTTCTGTGATGGTGGGCTCATGAACATTTAACTCAGCCAATATGACTAAAAACAGATTTGTAAGAGTTACGTTTGGTTCCTTTGTGATCGTGCAGAATATTATACGCCTTGCATGTCAAAAAACATAAATACTGAGGGCATCTAAGTCTAGATTCAACACACCAACTTCTTTGCTAACAAGCTGAAAAAAAAGAAGCGTCAGGCAAAGTCAAGCGTAGCAACTGGAGACCAAAACCCTGATTCACATTGGTTATTTCATTTAACCCTCACCCAGAACACAAAAGGAAATAATTTACTTCCGCTCCTTAAGTGTGGTGCTACAATTGAATTTCAATATTGGTCTAATTGTATGTCTTCTTGTCTCAGCCAGCTGACATTATCTGTGCAGAAAATGAACAGAATTTCTACCACTGGGAGCAAGCATGACTGCAGTCATCCTGCCAGCTTTACTCCCCCTCCACTATGGGTTATTATCCTATAATGGAACATTTCCATATTGCTTGTTCATGGATTAATACATACAGAATGAATATTGTTCAAAGAAAGGTTATCGGGGGATATCTAGAATTACTTTTACATCCGTGGCTTTAAAAATATGAATGTTTCTTTTACAGCAGTAGGATTTAAAATGGCCAACCTGTGCGTTGATCTTTGATCAATTCTGCTATTCTTAGGATCTTAATGACCACAGGAGACACAAGAAAAAAACCAAGAAGCGTATCTTAATGTGCCCAAAACTTATCTTCACAGGGACAGAGCTGGGCGGGTGGAAAAAACATAGTGTGACAAATTCAGTCTTACAAAGAGGAAAATAGAGAACAAGACAGAAACGTGGAACAATAAAAGAAGTCAGAAAGAAAAGGGTTTCAAAGTAGAATAAAACACTTTTAAAAAGTAATGCTTGGCTTGTACCCAGGGGTAGGGGGGAAATCACTGCAATCTCAAAAGCTTAATTTAGTTTGGGTGTGAATACACAAAAGTCTGAGTTTATTGTCTGCATTTAGGGCAATATATGCAGAGAAAGTCAAAGTAAAAAAAAAATCTAAGTTTAAGAAAGTATTCGAAAACAGATGCATTTAGTTAAATTATTAATCCACACTATTACACAACCAGAAGGGGCACGAAAAGGGTCTCTGGCCTTGGTGAAGGAATACAAGAACTAATCGGACCTGTGTTTAAAAGTTGAATTCGAAATGCACCTCGGTGAGAAAAACTGCCAAATTTCAGTTTGCCAAAGGTGTCTCTGACCACATCCGAACATCCTTACACATTTCATTTAATGCCAACTCCGGAGGTAATGAAAGTGAAGTGTCTTGCCCAAGGACGCATTGACCAGGATGGAGTGGGATTTGAACCTCCAACATTCCAGTAATTGGATGACCTGCTCTCCCACCTGAGCCACCAATGCCCTAATATACAGTTGTCTGCAAAATGATTCATACCCTTCCATTACAGAAAAGGCAAAATTCTTAATAGTAATTCAAATAACTGGAGACTGAAAAAAGTAGTAATAAATCAAAATTTGCTAAATTATAATTTTGTGAAATAAGACATTGTTTTTTAATTTAATTGAGTTGAAAAAATAATAAAAAACAAACAAACAATACAGTCCTGGACCAATGAGAGCACTTTGCTCATGAGCAGTGGGCCAGAATACCTGCCAACAGGTGCAGAAGTCTGATGGAAAGCTACAGAAAACACCTGATTGCAGTGATCACCTCAAAGGATTGTTCAGCAAAATATTAGCTTGTGATGTGACGTACATTAATTTCTCATATTTTTTGCTTGTTTTTTAAAAAATATTTCGTTTGAACCACAATTCAAAAACTGTCATGATTTTCATAAAATTTTTATTTACTATTACTTTTGTCAGTTTCAGCTTATTTCAGTGACAGTTTTTTTCCTCCTTTAATGGAAAGGTATGAATAATTTTGCAGACAACTGTTATACCATATTTATTATATAATACTATTTACATTGAGACACCAACTGGATACTACTGAATTAGCTTATCACAGACGCTTCCCACAACACCTCATCCTCACACAACCTCAGTAAACTTTGAACAGTGCAGAAACAAAGCTAGAACACTGCTTTATAACTTAATAATAAATGGACAAAAAAAAAGCCACAAATCACAGAGAAACCAAGAAACTATAGTCAGATGAAGAAGAGCAGCCTTGCCTTGTCTAACACCCATGCCCAGTTTTCAATGTTACTGAGGGAGAGTGGGTCAAAGCAGCCAGTGTACCATCATAAAATGACCTGGAAAAATCTGCTGTATTTGTCATTTACCACCATTGAAGTTTTAGATATGTCAGAATCTAAATGTGGAGTTAGAATTTTAATTAAATGATCAGTGGAAAACAGGAAAACTGGGAAAAGAATGCAAGTCCACATCATGCAGAATGAATGACACAGTTGCTTCTCATCTGTGTAAATATTTTCAGAAAAACACTGTGATCGGTATAAATTTCTCATATTTTTCTCCCCGTCTTTCTTCGCTGACTGCCTGTTGTCCCTGTCCTCAGCAATTGATGGGCGGAAGGTAAATTGGCCTCGGCAATCAGTATCCATTAAGTGCGACTGCAATAGTTGATTCTGCACTTTCCACCCACAGAGGATGAAATATAATCTAAAACAACAATAAAGCTCTGTGTGTTTTGTCGATTTCAATGGAGATGAACATAAAATGGGTTCTGTCAGGAAATGGGAAAAAGTGAAGAGATTTACCCGTTGCTGAGACAGTTTCAACTTTGTTTCCAAATGTGGTGGAGCAGGAATAATTCAAAAGTCTCCAACCTCTCATTAACAAAACATTAGGTGATGCTTGCATATAATGTTTGTTGTTTTAAAAAAAATTACATTCTGGTTATACAGAAACAAAGTAAATGATGAGTTAATCAGAAACTTTGATGTGGCCGATGAAATATTGTTCAGTTTTTTTTTTCCTGATTGTTGGATGTTTCCTCCGTTCCTAAAATTTGATACTTACTGTAGCTTTTGTGTGGTAAAATATGGAGAAGTTAAAATAAAAACATTTAGATTAAATAGAAAAATATATGTATAATTGTCACAAAATTAAATAATAGCAGCAAAAAGCTAGATAAAATATAATATGATATATTGCTATTTCTAGTTTCATTTTCAACTGGTATGACCTCAATCTATTACTTTGCCATTTTAGTTTTCAATTTCATACAATGATTTAATAATTTTTTATATATTTAGTTCCTATATTTTTCTATATATCCCAGGTATGTTCTTTGTGCTAGCTGTTAAACTGTTAATGTGTTACGTTTACATACCAGACAACTATTCAGCCTGTTGTTCTGTGTTCTATCTTAGTCCGGAAAATACGGACTGAATCCAAGTTGATATATTGTTCTGTTGCTTCAATTAAATTTGTTTAATGATATGATCATGAAGATGATAGAAATACACCCAGGAATGTGGTGTACACTTTATCCTTCACCTTCATCAACTGCAGCCCACAGGTGTAACAGTCACGCTAATCCTGCTCAGTAAAAACAGGCGGTGCATTTCAGAGTTCCACATGAGGCAGGTGGAAGCAGAGCATGCAAGTGAGCCAGGAGAGGCCCAGGTGGTCAATGGGACACACCTGCAGCTAATTAACCTCTGCCTATATGTGTGTGTTTTAATAGAGGCTGACAGAAAAGAGGTATTAGTTGGAAACTGCCAACACCCTGCTGTGCATCTGGAGCCTGAGAGGCAGAGTGTAAATGACACTGTCACTTTTAGCTAATTTCATCAGATGACAGGTATGCTTATCCAAATAAAGAACAACTTTGATTTAAACAGTCTCAAAAATTTCAGCACCCCATCATTGAGGGTGGAGGACTGTTTTAGATGTGGAAGCGAAACTAAGACATGCTTGTATGAAACATAGAATCTCCATTGGCAAAAGTCCCATATCACCTTGTCTCTCGGCAAGGAGGTCATTTTGTCATGCAGCTAGCAGCACCATCACGCAGGTGTGAGAACTTGGCAAGCTCAAGCTGAGGACAGAGTGAAGTTGAAAATTTATTACCACCATCTAGGAGTAATTAACCCCTGTCTAACCACACCCCCTTGCTCTTAGCTTTAGCTGCACTTCAATGCTACTAATAGAGCAGATCTTTAGAAAACCGAATTTTAAAGGGACCCAAATATTAGCCTAACGCGAGTAATGATGGATGATTTCTGGGGTCAGTATACAGTGTTTGACGTGTCTCGGCGCTCCAAGGGGGCTGGCCTCTTCAGAAATCAGACATTGTAACTTTGCAGGAGCGGATCCATCTCTTGTGGGATTATGTGACCTGCAGCGCTTTGCTTTACAGCTCCCCCTCTATAAACACAGAGGGCTCTGGTTTGTGCTACTTTTTCCTCCTCTTCCATCGAGAGTTTGTCATGGCTGAATGAAATAAGAAGGTGAAAACTGTGTCTGATGAGGCCAGAAAGAGAGAGACTATTTAAATCTACGACAGCGTCAAGTGGCATGTGGGAAATTATAGGTTTAGTCCCCCTAGTGGCCAAAAGTTACACTGTGTCCCTTTTTAAAATGAAAGTTTTTATTTTTTATTTTTTTTTTTGGGGGGGGGGTCAAGTTATTGATCAAAACTTCTATCACTGCAACATCAAAAAACCACAAGTGCCGTTGCAGGAAACAAAGCTAACAGGCTTTTTTAACGTAGGTCAAAGCTGCCCAGAACTGACCTTTGGTGATCATCGCACAATGCAACCATCTTTTATTTCTGCCCAATTTGATTTTGAGCTGTTTTCATGCAGATCTAGGAAGCTGTAGATTTTGGAGGCATGTATGCAGCTGTTCTTTGCAGACTGCATGATCTCAGGGCATGATAGGGGGGGAAATAGGCCCACATCTGTTGGGATATATAATTGAAAAGGGATAGTTCTGGAACTGAAAACACTAAAGATAAAAATAAAATAAAAACAATGTTTTTTTTGCTAAACACGAATCAATGATGGTTAAAAATGGATCTATAGCTCATATAAAAGTGAAAAATGTCTGACTTGACTCCAGCTTTTTGTCTCCACCTCCCACTATTTCCCCTTTTTATGTTTTTGTCTTCAAGTGATCAGCAGTTAATCATGAACTATTTTTCATTTCCTTCCAACATTGACATGACCAACAATTTGTGTGGGTTTCTATGGTTGAAGGTGGTGTTGTGGAAACCTGCTAAGGTCCTACAGGGTCCTTCCTGGTTCTTCCGTTATGTCTTAAATATAATATTGTGAACTTCAGCAGACATTGCAACTTATTTCATCAGGAGGAGATCGGGTCAAACGAATGATAATGATAACATATGGAGTCTGTAAAGGAGCCATCACAGTATATGGAACTTGTAAAGGCAAACTTCAACCCATCCTATCATGGATTACACCTGTGTTGGGACTATTACAAGTCCAAACACTCGAAAGCGGTTCTCCTCTGGATACATTTTTAAGCATCAAATCAGGCAAAGTTCATTGATTATGTAGATTGAGGAATTTTTGCAAACTAATTACAAGAGTTATGCCATTAGTCAATCAATGTTAATTTCCTGATTTTTATTCTTATACAAGATTTCATGCATGAAACATAATTAGCTTTAATATATTGTGAAGTAACATTCAAAATAGCCTATTAAACCAATCTAAGTTAACAAACCTTACACTTTGAGAGCCTTTTTTGTTTTACATGCATGGCATAAGCGTTTTTTTTATAAATATACTCTTTCAATTTATTTGTAATTTCTTCCTGATTAATGCAGTATAACAGCAGCTCATGGAATATATTATTTATGGTATATCCAGTGCAGCTATTTGCTTGCAGGCACAAACACTGAAAGAGTAGCCTGTGAACACCATCATTGTATAAGATGAGTTCTTTTCATCGGATTTCTAAGAGGGCTGCTTTTCAAAGGGAAGTCTGGTTGTGAATTTTGTCATTTTTCTCATCGTAGACGCATGCCAATTAAAATACTGTAAAAGTAGTGTGTGCTGCTGTGGCAGTAGTGCCTCACACAAAGCAAGCAATGTAATGTAAGATATAGAATCTTGATCCAGGATTCAAAGCTTTTACTCTTCTGTTGATTATTATAGTAGGCATTAAAGAAACTCATAACTTTCAGAGTAGCTCAGACTCCCTCTGGCTTTGCCATTGCAAGGCTGTCAAGCACACAGACTTGACAGTTCTTTATCCGTATCCTGGTAGGTTGGATTTGCCTTGCCACAATGTGTCAGTATAAGAAGTACTTTGGAGCGTTAAGACAGCTCCTTGTCTTTCAGATGGTACGGATGTCTCCTGAGACTCTGCTCTGTAAGCCTCAACACTGTGGCAATGCGAGGATGGCGAGGCAACCATGAAGAAAAATAAATGCAAAAATGCAGTGTGCAGGTTGTCCTTGAACAGACACAAACAAATACAAACATGTACTGCAAGAATTGTGGCAGCTTCACTTGAGGGGACTGGAATGTAACTTTCTGACAAATCTGATGTGAGCCTACCCTTTTAACAATGAAAAATATCTCTCTGCAGTTGATGGACAATATTGGAAACAATACAGAGTACCATTCATAAACATATTGGAGCACAAAACATTACAAGGAACTGAGAATCAAGTAAGACATTTTCATCCATTAGATTGCTGTGACTAACCTGAGTCTCTCCCTGATGTCATGTCAAATGACACTGATGTCAAATGTCAAGATTTTAGATTTGAGACTTTCCTCCTCCCAGAAACCACCCCCTCTAGTTGTTTTATTCATGCAGACAATAGCATATTAAATTCAAAGACATATACCACCTGTAGCTGTTGTTAAAGCAACATGTGAAGTGTGGGAAAAGGCATCAATTAAGGGCTGCTAAACAACAAACTGACATGAAGAACCAACACCAGAGATGCCACTTTCTGACCAAAGCTGTGCCAGTTCTGGTTCGAGGCAGGTCTGGAGCCAGTTTGAAGTTGGTTCCAGTTAAGAAGTGGTTTGGTTTTCAACAGCCAGAGAACGACCACAAAACCAGATCATTCTATCACTTCAAAGATAGAATTACCGACATTTAGAAGTAAATATAGTAATGCTGTCAGTCGATTCAAAATTTTAATCGCATGAGTGTCCTGAGTTAACTCGAAATTAATCAATATGCATAGCACAGTTGTGTCAAATTCATCCTGACAGAAAAATGTCTTATCATTAAAACTTGTGTTTCTATTGGTATCTAATCCACATACAGTACATTGCAGCTGCCATATTTGTGCCACCATTTTTACTGCGGTGTCTGAATGAACCCTCTGAGCTTAAAAACTGCATTACCATCTTTGTTTGATAAATGTGACAACACCTTTTTAGGATGAGTAATATCTTCAAAGGACAATAGAATAGAATTTTTCTTATTTTTTTTATTTCTTATCTGTAATGTTTCTAATGTTTGTATGTAAAGCACCTTGAATTGTCCTGTACATGAAATGTGCTATACAAATAAA
>JAOXYM010000017.1:26116115-26128012 GCA_028567055.1 Leptatherina wallacei
GCAAAAAAAAATCGCAAAATTTTACCCGTGATTCAGCCGCGATACGCCCGCAAAACGCAGTGTGACCGGGCCTTTATGTGGAGATTCCTTTCCTTCTCGAACTTCTTGAATGCCTTGTGTAAACCTGCATCATTTTCATCCTCAATTATTCAGTATTTTTTGTGTCTTCTTATCAACTGCTTGTGTCTTGTTGAAGTTGTAAGTTTAGAAGTCCTTCTCTTTCTCTTTCCCCTTCTCTTTTCCCTCTCCTTGTCATTCTGTTTGTGGAGCCATGACATTCCCTCTGTCCCCTCGAGACCTCAGGACAGCATGGTAACCCCTTTCGGAAGACAGGTCCACGTTAATCCTACTTCTTACCTCATGCTGAATGCCCCCTATCCACCCTCCATCCCTCTGAGACTGCAGCATGCCAGAGGTCCTCGGCAACATTTTTCTGCCCTGTCTGTGAACTTTTTTGGCAACCACGATTCAAGACTCAGTCCAATTTGGAGATGCTTACTGTTAGGAGATGAGCTGGACAGAGAACTGTAGGCTGGGGAAATGAGGGTTGACATTCGGACAAGATGTGTGTTGACGAAAGGATGGCACATAGAAGGCTAGCGATAGACAGATGGGAGCAAGAGGGCTGCCTGAAGGGATATTTGAAAGGGGACACAGGGATACCAACACTGTGGCAAGCTCGAGCAGGAGACACAAAGGTAACCCGGGGAAATTGGGGTTTGATTATCTGCAAGCAAAGGAGTCAAGGAGAGTGATGCTGTGACAGGATTATTTGAGGGAGGGGGAAAGAAGAGGAAGGCCACAACCTGCCTCTTTTCTCCCAACTTTGCACTTACCAACTTTTTGTAGCAAGATGCAGTCGAATAAAATGAGGAAGGAGAAAGAAAGAAAAACATGGTGTTACTGAAAAAGGAAAAAACAGAAGCTATACGACATTGTGATTTGTAGTAGAGAGCAGAGAACAGAAAATTATTTTTGGAGGATGGACAGAAGCTACTGAAGACATTTTGAAAAAAGGCCAATCAACTCTTCCTGTTAGAAAATTAACTGAATATAGAGATTTGATTTAGATTTAAGGAAGGTCATAAAGAATGAATAAATGAGATCATAAACAGGTAAGAGACGAATTGAGGTAAACTGGTGCAAACAGAGAAAAAACTTTTCCACAACCCTCGTTGGACAGTTATGACCTGGTGACTTCCAGACAATTTATATGGAAATTTACCTGAAAGAGTCCTGGGGATTAGTATGCTTATAACTGGTGACTGAGTTAGGCAAGAAAAGCAATTTGAGATTATGGTTAAATTGCCGTTCTTAGCTTGTTAGAATCTTATTTTTCTTCTCCATGTTAAAACTCAGTTCTTTTAGCCCCTGGAGTTAGATGCGTGATATAAGTTGTTCACATCATTGAACTTGTTTTTGTAAGACACATAAAGTGCTTCTTTTTTCTCCCTGTAATTTGCAAGATGAAAGAAATGGAGCTCCCGGGCATAGATTCATTAAATGACTGTCCCTCTTAACGAACAGGAAGACATCGTGTTACAGTTTTTGTTCTTATCTGTTTTATGTCTTTGCTCTGCAACCATTACTCTGACATAATGCTGGAATTTCTTCATGAAATCTGCACACAAACACACATTACATGCAGGTTTGTGATTTTTTACATCTCAGTAATTTCCTTTACTTGGTGAGTACGTTGTATACAAAGTTGTGCTTAATTTCAAACCAATCATTAACCAGAGAATTGTTTTTTTTAGCTGTTAGCCTGCCTGAGGACAATGCTTGACATTTTTGCATGTTCAGCTGACCAGCATGCACTGAAAACATTGGAAGATGAATAGTATCTAGTGCTTTTCTTTTTACAGTATTAATATAAAAATCATTTGATTCTTACCAGGTCTTAAAATTAAGCTCTCAATTGTTCATAATCTGTGTGAGCCCCTTTAATAAAAGCAGACGTTTAGACAGTTTGCTTCCCTGCAAAGCTCAGATGTGTGATAACATAATGTCAAGGAGGAAAGACACCAGCAAAGATCTTAGAGAAGCAATTGTGCTGCTTATCAATCTGGGACCAGCTGCCAATCTTCAAAGGAGTGGACGTCCCAGCAAGTTCATTCCAAGCTTAGACTGTGCAATGCTCAAACTGCAAAATCCCTAAGAGCTACATCTCAGGATTTCCAGGCCTCAGTTAGCATATTAAATGTTAATGTTCCTGAAAGGACAATTAGAAGACTGAACAAGTATGGCTTGTTTGGAAGCATTGCAAGGGAAACCCTCTTCTCTCTAAACATGGCAGCACAGCTTGGGTTGACAAAGTTTCATCTGAATAAACCACAAGACCTCTGGAACAATGTCCTTTAGGACAGACCAGACCAAAGTGGAGATGTTTGGTTATAAAGCACAGTAACCCATGTGGAGAAAACCAAACAGCATGTTAAACATGAACCAACTGTCAAGCATGGTGGTGGAGGGATGATAAATTGGGCTTGTTTTGCAGCCACTGGACTGAGACAGCTTACAGACATGAAGTGGACCATGAACTTCTCTGTATACCAAAGATTTCTAGATACCAAAGCTTTCTAGATACCAAAGCTTTCTAGAGGCATGCAACTGGCCATGATCCCAAACAGTGCAGCAAATCTACAGAAGACTGTCTGAAAAAGAGAAGAATCAAGACTTCTGCACTGATCCAGCCAAAGTCCAGATCCCAACCCGTCTGAAATGCTGCGGTGGGACCTTCAGAGAGCTGAGCAGAAAGAAATGATCAAAAACTTCAATGAACCGGAGCAATGTGGACCATAATGATGTCATACAGAAATAATGGCCTCACTTTATTGTTGCTAAAGGTGCTCCTACAAGTTGTTGAATAATTGAATCTACATTTTTCACACACTGCTTCTGAATTATGGCTTAGTTTTTGTTGAATAAATAATGGCACAGTGTAAAATGTCATGTTGTTCATCTGAAGTTGGATTTACCTCATTTTAAGACCCGGTAGGAAACACATATTTTTGATTTTTAAATGTCCTTATATGTAGGAATTGAGATAGTATTCGCTTCATTTTTCTTATCAATGAATGCAATATAGAATATAATAAAAACCATTGCAACAATGATAACCCAACTACGTCATAATGTGCAGAATATTTTGTGATGGGATCAACACATGCAGGTAGCAAAACAATCAACATCTCAGTTTTGTCTGACATTTGACAAATTGGGTAAGCGATGAGGAAGGTAACGCTTCTAAGCCACACTCGGGTCAGCAGGTTGGTGTACAAACAAAGAGATGGGTGTCACTTGAATGAGCACCACTGTTGTTCTAACAAGCGCAATTACCCTAGTACTTGCTTGGAATTAAAAACCTCATTACAGAGACTTAATTAATGATCTGGAAAGTAAAGGATATTAGCAAATAGCAAGCGATAACACTGTTGATGCATTTGCTACGTTTAATTTACATGTCTTATTCATGGCACATTCTCCTTCGCAATGAAGTATTAAATGGGAAAATGAAAGTTTAATGTTACCACAGTGAAGAGGGGTTTTGACACTGGACAAATACAAAGTATACCAAGCAGTGCAGTGTCCCTTAATGGTAAAAGGTGCTATTACAGCATTGTTAGCAGGAAGGTCACAGATAAGCTATCAAACTGCCAAAGCATTAGTGGCCCAGAGAAAAAGATGGCATATTTTCATTTTTTCCACTTGAGCCAGGAGGGGCTGGAAAATTAATATTGCATAGACAGAGAGTACTAAGGACAGAGGTTCAGGTAATTTGTGTCCTTCCCTCTGCTCTGAGACATTGAGGGAACCATGTGTTTGGGAGATAAAGCAATAGGAGACGTGAAATTGGTCCGACTCAGTGAGGGTATTTGGGAAAGCATTTAGATAAATATGAAGGAGGTAATAGGAGAAGAAATTGTGTGTTAAAGAGAAATCAGAGTGCAACAGAGGATGATTTTAAGTGTTAAAACCCATATATTGCAGTGATTTAAAGACTAAATGTTGTAAGGGTTCAGCTGAATACAAATAATTGATGGTGTCATCATAGAGCTCTTTTTTCCCTCTACATCCCTGCTGGGTTTCTAATCAGACACTGACACTCATCTCTGCTGCAAGGTGAATGCAATTAGTGTGACTACAGTCATAGAAGGGGAGATCAAAAACCTGCAATTCTCTGGCATCAGACATCTGCTTTAACGCCACTAAAACATGTGCTGTGTAAAACACATGTAAAGACATCCGACACAGGATGGTTGAATTCGGAGTAAAATTCCATGTCTGTATGAGTGGTGGTAAGGGAAATCCATTTATAAATACTTTGCTGTTGAGATGACTAATAGCTCAGCACTTCTGAAAAAATATCATATGCACAGGCTTATATGTTATTTGAACTGGAAAAGTTTTTCTATTTCACACAAGCAGAATACATTTCTACTCATACCATAAGTGCCTCTGTAAAAGCTGTCAAACTGCTGGTCTTGCTTTGCACAAATGAAGAGTTGGTTGTTTCAGCATTTATATATGTGTATATATATATAACTGCGCAGGACTTTTCACCTGTCCCTCATTTTCTGATAAGTTTCCTTCCATGGAGACAAACTTCCTTGTAATCTCTGTTCACAACAAGTTCCTCAGGTTTTTCTTTTGAAGACGTTATGAAAGTTTCTCTTTGGACATTAGCTCCTCTTGTCCCTCATTTCTAGTCCTTGTCCCTGACCTTTTTCAGAGGAATGTGTTCTGTATTTGTTAATCCACTTAACAGTGACCTATGAACCATTCAGGCATAAAATCGGCTATGAGCTGAAAGGGTGAAACGGTGCAGTGGTTTAGCAAGGAGCAGTTTTAGGTTATATCTCTGATCACAAAAAGTCTGGTATTCCTTTCCATTTTTTTGATTCCATTAGCAAAAAATACCAAACAGCTTGACTGAAGGAAAATAGTATTTTTTTTCAGCAATAAGGTGATTCCCAAAGAGCTGTTAGCTGAAAACTTGGTATTTCTCAGCAGGGTGTGCAGTGTGTCTTTAAATATTTGAGGAAATGAGGACAAAAGAAGACGTTTTAGGACAAAAAAACCCAACTATTTACAGCAGATGATCAGGATCTGAAAGTGATGTCCTGAAGAAATAGGAACAAATGCAGCAGAGGCCTGACAGGACCTGAGAGATGCATCTGGAACTTTGATTGATCCATACTGTTGGCCTAAGGGTCAGAAATGGTCTCCATGGAAGGATCAAAAGCAAATATGGAAGAGAAACAGAAAGTAAAGGCTGAGGTATGTCACATGACACAAAAACTGGACTGAAAACCAGTGGCAACAGGTCTGATGGAGGGATGGATCCAGTCCAGACCTACACCTTATTGAAGCAGCGTGGGATCATTTGGACAGAGAACTGAACAAAAGAACACCCAAACATCCAAAGAAGAGCTTTGGAAAGTCCTTGAGAAGCCTGGAGAACTATTCCTGAAGACTACTTAAAGAAAGCTTTGTCTAAGAAGGTTCATATGTTACAGAATATATCTGCTCCAAACAAATTTACAAATTTCAAGCTTGATAGAACTCTGTCTTTGCCTCATATCCCATATTTACAATCATGTTCCAATAAATAATTGCACATATCCAGTTTTCCTGTGAATTATAAAGGAAAACATGGGATGGTTTAAGACTTTTACACATTACCTAAAGACTGTGAACATTACATCTTTCCTAGTTGACTCATATTGAACGGCCTCTTTAGATGTTCAAATATAAAAGGTGCTGCACTGAAGTCATAGAGGTTAATAAAAAGTGTTTTCTTACTTGGGTCTGACAGTATGGAGTCCGTCTTGGGCAGAAACTGGTCACAGCGGATTCCTTGGTAGCCTTCTCGACACCTGGTGATGAAGAAGTGAGAAAAGAATATTTCTTGAGACTAGCAGATTTGCTGTTTAAACCTACGTATTGCACGAGTTGCACATATAATACGTCCTCATCATGTTTTTAGAGAAACTCAGCTCATAACAAAACTCTAAGCGCAAGAAAGGAGCGCGGCAGAAGTTAGGTAAGACAAGCCAACATGAAGAAGCGAACAGGAAAGCAATATTCCGGGGGTGGAAACCTGCACTACAGTAAGAAAACACTTTCTTGAACAATTCAATTCAATTCAATTTTATTTGTATAGCGCCAATTCACGACAATGTCATCTCAGGGCGCTTCACAGACAATCAGCTTGAACAAGATTTCTTTCTTCATCAGTGAAAAATCACATGTTATTTCTGTAGTAGAAAACCTCATCTTCTATGCATTAATAAATAGCCCGTAACCTTTCTCTACTCTCTGAGTTTTAGGTCAGAAAATCAACACCAGAATAAAAATGCAGAAGTCAAGAAGAACTGCATTTAGTTACACATGAACTTCCCAATGACCTTAAATGGGAAAGAGTCTTCACTTTTTTTTCTCAGCTCTTTGAAGTTTGCCAAATTAACTAAAGACACATTCCAAGGCTTCTGAGTAGTCCTCAGACTTTAAAATGTTAGATTTGAGTGGCACATTAGCGATCGGGCAATGATCATCAAGCAGCTAATGAATTCTGAAATGTTCTCAGTCTGTCCTTCAAAGGATGTTCCAGGAAACAGCAATGTGTTGCGAGGATGTGTTTTTAATTAATGCCAACTCAATAAATATCTCCTTATCAGCACACAGAAGTCTAAGCGTACCAAGTCGTACCGAGCACTGAAATAGAAGGAGGTTTAAATTCTGTGTGTGTTTGTTTGCAGAGCAAAGCTTGATTGGATGCCTCAGTTTGTTTGAATATCAATCTTTGCCTCTGGCCGTTTTTACCTTGCTTGCCGCTCTGTGTTTCTCTATTCCTCCTGAGGAAACTAAAGTCTCATATATGTAAATAACTCAAACTTCAGCAAGAGTGGCAGCATGAGAAACCTTTTCAAATTGGATTCCGCTATGGCTAAAATATATCACAAAGTCACTCTGTCATGTATTCAGTTTTAATTAGCCTTAATTTCTACTTCTAACCAAACTGCATCCCAATTTCTCCTGTTTAAGCTCATGGATTTGTTCCACGGACATTTCTGGAATCAATCGATATGTGGTCTGATTAGCTTACAGTAGTGCATAAATACATATTATGGTAATCCTTGCTGCTGGAGATGGAAAATATCTATGTCGACACTGACAAAACACAGGAACTGCATAAAAAATTACAAAAAAATATGACAGCAATTCAAATATTTTGCACTGTGCAGAATGATAACAGTAACCCTTTTGTTTTTCCATCTACGGTGAATGATTTTCAATCAAATCAGCGACAGCCGGCGGGGGAATATGTAGAAAAATGTGTGTGCTAGTAGCGTGCATAAAGATCATCTTCACTTTTGGAAGCAAACGGGAAAAATATGTTGAGGCTTAAGCTGATAAGAGCAGCTGTGATGGTGAAGTTGAGTCTAAACAAAAGAAATGTATAAGATAAGAATTATTATGCTGCCTGTAAAATCTTTCATACATTCAGTCGATCTAAAGTCTACTAAGTGTGAATTGTTTTCAAAAATGTGTTAGAGCAATGTGAGTGCAGCTGTAGTTTAAAATTGAAGGTTGACTGTATGTATACAGTATGCAATAGTTCCCATTAGATAGCATACTTAATTCTATTTAGTTATGTTAGATTTAGGATTTGATGCAGCACAAACAAGCACACACCAACACAAAAACAACATGGAAACAAGGAAAGAGGGCCTGAAGAATGTACTATCATCCAGTTAATTGTTGACCAGTGATGGTGTCAGTTTCATTTATTCAATCTAAATTAATCCCAATTAAAGACACTTTAACAATAAAGATGTTATCTTTATAACGTGTTAGAACAAAATGTTCCTCCAAAAAGCAATTTTTTTTTTCAAATGGATTTTAGTGGACAACGAATCAAATAATAGACACAGACATTAATAATGTAAACTCAAGCTCTACTAATGTCTGGAAAAATGCATTTAATTGCATTTCAATTCAAAACAGTAGAAAAAGAAAACATCCCAGGCCAAAATTGACAAGACATAAAGTAAAATTACCATTTTAAGTACTTTAACTGCTGCTGTGTGCGTACCGAGGCTCTTCTGAGTGCTTTTGGATGGAGGAGGAGCATGCAGCAGCACCCTCTGCTCATTGAGAAGAGTAAACAGCATGTGCTCAGTCTCCAAAAGTCTCAAAAAGCACCAGAAGAAGTTCCTAGGTATGTTGCTAGTTTATTTTTTTGAAACAGAGTCACTAGAGGGGTCTGAAAACTTGCTAAATATAGCGCCAAAGTTGCTAAGTTGGCAACACTGCATTAGCCATGTCTGACCTGTCCATCAGTGTAATCAATGTATCACAGAATTGTGCACTGACAAATGTTCAAAAGTCCCACCCCCTTACATATACATTGTAAAAAGATTCATGAAGCCTGAGGAAATTTCTGTATGAAGACCAAGTACAGAAACCATTGCATGAGTACCCATCATGGTCAATATTACTACAGGGATTTTGTCAAACCGTTTTCATTCAACATAGTTCACCGTTTATCTGGAAATGTAACCCGAATATCTATTACCCAAAGGAGGAAGGCATGAATCCACTATGTAATGAAACAGTTAACTTCTTCCTGGACTCTAGCTCATCTCAGATGGACAAAAAGAAATGCGTCACATGATATTTCCCAGTTGAAACAGACTCATGTAAATATAGTTTAATTTGACTTTTCAGCTTTATAGCCCTTGTTCTAACAAGCTAACAATCAGCTGGGAGGCCTGTAGTGCTTCTAATCATTAAGCTCTACCGGCACTGCTGGTAAATATTATAAAACCAAGAGTGGTGGCTGACATTAGTTTCCCACAGGCAACAGCCAGCATTAAATTTGCAAGACAACACATTAGATTTTTCATGTAAAAATGCTTGCTAAAGTAAACTGAAGGTTCTTTTAAAGCTTCTTCTATTCACATTTATCACGTCACTTCACCTTGCTGACAGATGGTAATGATATCTACCCGTGCTGCTGAGGAGGCTTATAAAATTCTCATCATTTGTCAGAATGTCAGTAGAGTCACCTCTCCAATAAGTTTGTTGGTCTCAACTTTTTGTGGTGATGTCAAATATGTGTTGTGTGGGAGAAAGAGAACAACAGGGGCTGATTTAGTCATTTTGATGCCCAAGGCAAACACAGCCACCGGACCGTCCACTTCGCTTTTTTCTCACCTTTTTTTCAAGCTTTATCAATCTATTAACTATTTCTAGTTTAATTTTTCAGTAGCCTTCATTCAACCATACTAAAAGAACTTGTTAGAGTTACCATGAAATACAAGATTAAGTTCTGCCAGATGGGTCCCAATTGCATTTAATTCTTAAAATGTCTTCCCAGCAGTTTACCCCAAGAATAAATATATCTTAGCTTGATGTATAGCTCTGGATATTTGTAGTCTCTGTAACAGATCAGTTCGGCAAACTTTTATGCTGTCTCGAGTGAAAAGATATCTTTAAGTTATTGAACTATACAGTTAATTAAGTTCTCAATTCTTCATTTGCATGTAAATCTACATCCTCTTAACATTGACTTGAGCTGGTCCTCTGCACGACTGAACAGAGATCTTCAAACTATTATGGTTTGTGAATAAGGCAGCTCCTTTATAAATTATCATATTTTGAAAAAGCCGTACTTATCAAGCAAAAAGTGAAAATACAATCTGTGCAGTAAGTTGAGTGGACATTTTGCTGGGACCCTTAGGAGCTTGGGGTGGCTGCCAAACTTAGCCTAATGGTAAAATCTTCCCATGAAACGAAACAAATATCATGAATATACAGTCAACTAATTATTTGAATTCCATTTTAAACCTGAAAATAAGGAGTTTATATAAAACCTGGAGGCCTAGCAGAACTCACATTGACATGAGTTGTTTTAGATTCATAAAAATGAGCGGTGATATATGAGCGGAAACTGGAACCAATAAAACCAAGAAAGGCAAAAGTTGCTCCTGCTGAATCCTTTTTGATGACACAAGTCTGCCCACGAGGATTCAGCTTCCCAATCGGATGCTTTAGCTCAGGATTAAAGTCTAAAAAGCCAAAAAGCTAAATGTGTGGTCTCTTTTTGTGACCTACCCTGAATAAACTTTGATATGAGTAACCTCTGTCACAGAAAGTGAAGGAGAGCGAGGTAATTAAAAAAAAAAAGTCTGTGTGTCTCCCTCATTAAAGGAAACTGTGGAAGTCACAGATCATGCAACAGTGTTTCACTGCAAACAACAGAAATAACACAATTATGCTCAACTGCGAAGACACAACTTTTGTTGTTGTGTGGCCTTAAGCACCCAAAACGTATTTTCCCATGTTACGAACTGTACAGTCAAACAAGTAATTGCATCCAAGAAACTCTCCTCTTATAGTTACTGTATGGCATTCCTAGAAGAGATCAAAACACATCACTGCTGCTTTACAAAGTTCAGAGGAGAGAATCTGATAATAAGTGAGAGACTGTTGGGGGGTATGGAAGAGTTGCATCCCCGCTAATTAGCACCACAGTCATTAATTAAAAGAATAAAGGAATAGAAAGCAAGTGTAAGCACAGGTTAAATGTGGGCCTCTCAAATGAATAAAAAAAAAATGGAGCAGGGGGATAAATATAAACATGTTGCCTGCAGGATGACAGGTTTTTGCTTAGGAAAGTGTAAAAACACACGCATGTGTTAACTAAGGTTGTGTATAGGGAAAGTGCACATTAAATCTGAGAAGCTTGGAAGCATTTCCGTCTAGGCTGAATGTCACAAATTCTGATTATTTCACGGATATGGGCCTGGCAGGGGACCCAAATTATTTGCACCCCTATTTTTGAGGTCCCTCCTTGTCACATAAAAATACTCAATGATGATTTTTCTCAACAGTGTCAACCTACATTCCTACAATAGATGCTGTGAAGCCACAGCTACATGGTCCTCGTCGGTAGTAATGCCATGTCACCATGGCAACCTGGAATATGGAGAAGCAGCCAGGAGGTAGCGATGGGCCTTGAAGATGAACATGAAGTAAATATATTCGATGGGCATATTTTAGCTCTGTCTAGAAGCCTAATTGAAATACAGGATATGATCACAGCTTCTGATCCTGCAGTCTGTGGTGGAGGCACATTTATTAGACATGTGGAATGACAAACTGCTCCTCTGTTAAATGTGGCCTGTAAAGGAGTTGCTAAGACTTGGTTACCAGAGGTGCTGTTACCACAACCTTTGTTAAAGGTTGGAGATTTATTCAGTTAGCACTGATGCCTCACAAGAAGAAGTCCCTTGGTTCAAACCTTGGCTTTGGCCTTTCTGCATGTATGCATGACTTTTCAGGTACTCTGACTTACTCGTGTCTGTTTCTTGACCTGTGTCTCTAAATTCTCCTTTGGACCGAACATGGTTCTTTGTCTCTCTGTGTTGGTCCTGGAGTAGACAGTCGACCTGTTGAGGGTATACCCTGCCTCTTGCCAAAGTGGGGAGATAGGCTCTACCAACCCTGCTCTGGAATAAGGTGATAAACACAATGGATTTCATCTGTGTGCTGAATCTTACAAAGTTTGAGCTGAATCTTATTAATATCAACTCAAAAGAAAACTTGCAATACTCTAAAAAAATTACTCAAAGTCTTATATATATATATATATATATATATATATATATATATATATATATATATATATATATATATATATATTTAACTGCCTATTTGGTGGAGCAAAATGGTCTTTAATGTAGTTATAAACATGCCTGACTCATCTCTATTACTTGGTTTGGGTATGTAATGTGAAAAGTAAGTCTTTATTGTGTTCAATTTGCCATCTTTTTTAGTGAAAAAATTAAAACAATTAGACAAAATATTAATGCCACACAGTTAAACAA
>JAOXYM010000017.1:26134503-26150998 GCA_028567055.1 Leptatherina wallacei
TTTTAATGTTTTATGTAAAGCACTTTGAATTGTCTTGAACCTGAAAATGTGCTATACAGATAAACTTGCCTTGCCTTGCCTACATTCACTAAATATTCTATAAAAAACAATGTTATATTTTATAATGAAGGCACACATAACATTGAGCAGGTTCCAACTATTATATCTATTTCAAACTTGTAATGAGATGGATTTAATCAATAACCTTACAGTTACTAAAATTTCTGAGCCATGGCCAGAATAGAGGGCCGCAGAGGTTGAGTCTTTTCTTACTCAGAAGGTAATCCAATGTCTTTTTCACTATAACATACTATTTTCCTAAGCAGCCATGGTCATGGAATAAAAAGACAGAAAAAAGAAGGTTATGTAAATGTACTCGAGGGACAGCAAGAACATGTCCTCCCTGCATACTTCAGCTTTCCCTCCAGTTCAGGAGAGGTAATCTAAGTACACTTTATACAGTAGAGAAGTCTATCATGTCTTATAAGGACATTCCTCATGTATCTCATGCAGCCATCTTGATAGGTGCTAGAAATCCCGTTAACGGTGCGATAACACTTAAATACAAACCTTTATCTCTTTTTCATCCTGCTTTATATCTTCGTCACCCTCTTTTTGACTTTCCCTCTTTATAAATATTAACACTTGATCACTTGGACCACTTATCTCTGTGCATAGTAATTGCCTTTGATTAGATATCAGATGGTTCGCTCATTCTTTCAACAGATTCTGGGCAAAATCTTTATTGTGTCTGAAGGAGGTGCTAAGACTTAGATCAGTTAGGCTGCTGCAGTTGTTATCTCTGCCTGTGAAAAGCAACAGGTTTTCTACGTTTTTTCCATCATGCTGTACGCCGTATGCATGCAAATTAAATTTTAAATTAAATATCCATAAGGATGATGTGCGCCAGCCTTTTGAATGTTTGATGTGGAGGTACTTCTTTGTTGTGCACATTGCTCTGAGCTCTATCCATGCAGCACCTTGAGGATGCAATGAAATGTTGATTACAAGCAGTGTAGGTGAAGCACAGCTCACTTCTGCAGCTGAAAGTGGAGACTCTCATGTGCTTGAAAAAACGAAATATGGACTTTTTCTCTTAGTTAAGAACTGAGAGAGGAAAAGGACGTCTCAAAAATTGTGGTATTAAACCATCAACACGAAGGATTGAAGAATGTTGTGTTGTTATGTTTGCATACTTGAAAGCATACTGTGTGCAAAGCTGGAACAAATAATAAAAACACACAAGGCTCATTAAGATTGCTTCAGAAAAGTTTGTTACCAAAGACATTAGCAAGCTCACAACATAAAACCCCCACAAAGACAGTATCTTTACTTTGACTTTCATTTCTTTGACTTTTCCTCTCGATTTGATATAATGAGTGTTTCTACTGTCAGTTTCATTTGTTTTCTGCCTGAGATGCTGTGGTGCCCCATGGCAGGATGAGACAAAGAAACTATAAACTTGGTTAAATGAGGAACCACAGGGGTGGCACTTTTATCACAACCTAATTTCAGAAAATACACCAAAACATCTAAATGCCAGAGGGGGATTTATGCAGGAGAGCGTGCAGTTTGTGTTGAGGAACAATGTCTCATGAAAGCTTTGACCTTTGGACAAAAATTAAGCAGCAGAAAAGTCTGTCAGGGTAATCAAATGATTAAACTCGCCCCATTTGCCTTCTGCGCCGGATGATTTTGCGTCCCCTCAGAAATACTTTCTTACTGTCAGAGTGTCACTTCCATGCTCCTGATCCTGTTAGCGGGCACATCCTAGAAGGCATTTGGCAAGGATAACTCTCCACAAAGGAATCTTAAGTTATAACCTTCTCAAAAGTGCTGGCCGCTTCATCTCCCTAATGTTGATGCAGGGTTTGAAATTCTTGTGCATGAAAAATTGAATTTTACCGCTGGAACAATGTGCAAGTACTCATGGAAAGCAGCTCAAAAGACAGCAGATATTTCATGAGTTGAGGATGTATGTGTAGAGAGATGAGTAACTATACCAGGGGGCAGGCAAGTTTTGGCCTCAAGAGCCACAGTCCTGCAAGTTTTAGATGTTTCCCTGCTCCAACACACCTGATTCAAATTAATGAGTGGTTGTACAGAGCTTCATAGGCTGTTGGATCCATTTAATCTAAGCCAGGTATTTTGGAAATATTGGAAACCTACAAAACACAGGTCCAAAAGGTCGGGATTCTCTGATGCTATTGATGAAACATGATCATTTTGGAACTTTCATTGGAAAACAGACAATTTCTTTCCACATAAATGCTAAAATAAGATCTTTTTTAGTCATAATTAATGATTTAATTTACGACTTAAAAATACTGTTACAAAAGAGACTTTAAATATTCCTCTGTAACTATCTTCCTTTTAATGACTGAGAGCACAAACAGGCCACAGGATCATTATTTCTGACCTGAAGCCCTAAAGTAAAAGACAGACTGAATTTAAAACTTCATAACTAGGGAGAAACTGGTTACATGGATCACTTGAAAGCGGCAACACACAGTTTGCAAACCAATTATTTTTAAAGACAGAGAAGTTGTCTATACGGAACACAGGAAATTGCTAAGCAAATGCTGCAGGATAAGCAGTGAAATGATATTAATGGTATAGCAAACAACTGTTATCTGATGGAAAGGTATGGGTGAGCCTTAAAGCAAGAAATACAACTAAAATGCACGGTTGCATGTTTTTAAACGCTACAATAAAACTGGGAACATTTGGAGATTCTGGGAAATGAAGGCAGTCTTTAGAGTGAAATCATAATTTGTCCACTGGAAATGGTTGCAATCAAAGTTCTTTTTTAAAACTTGTAGTTGTATTTTAAGAAACTTCATGCAAAATTATCTAAAAAATCTGATGCTCCTCTTTTCTTCATTTTATCCATATGATGGACCAATATGCAGCTCCTATTACCTGCAGGTAATATGAAAGAATTCAAGTTTAATCAAAACATGACCTAAGGCCAAGAGGAATGACATTACAGGGCATTACCAGTTTTGAGGATTATTACTTTACGGTTATGAAGTTTGACGCAAATATTTCTCCACGCTTGATAAATAGATTTCAAAATCGTGGTAAAAACAATTATTATGCCTGAAAAAAGTCCATCTAGTTTCTGAGCTGTCACATTCGGCAGGTGATTATTTCAACTGATAACTTCTATATGGAAATTCAAGAATATGAAACATCTCAGTGATGAATAAAGCCTCTCACCAGACAGAAAAAGTATGTTGCAAATCTAGAAAGCAAAAGTTGAGAGGGACTAATGCAAAGCAAGTGTGGCAATTTGAAGATAGATGGTGGAAATATCAAACAGGGGGGCATGTTTATTTCTACCTGCTGTGATATCGCTAAATGAGCACAGAAGGAAACTTGGCATTCACACCAGGAGAGAGGAGAAATGTGATTTGCATTCAACAAAACCTAAAGCGATGACCTTTCTTGCTCCCTGTTGTTACTATCTGAGTGAACTCTCCAACAAAACAGGATTGCTATCATGGATATAGACGTATTTGATAAAAGTTTCAAGTATATCCTAAGAAGGAAGATGAGAGCCAAAAGTATTTAGCAATACCAGCGGGTGAGTCTGGATAAGGGCCCTCGTCTGACATGAAGCCGCATGGCTGCAGTGTGCTGCATGCAACTAAGAGATATGGGCTGAAAATTAAAGATTTTGATCCAGAATTTGACGTCAAAGCCAAAACGGTTGCTTTTTGAGATAAATGGGATCTTAGATTTGTCACTTTTTGCCTTTGCTATTTCTGGTTTGCTCTAAAAAAAAATTGATTATTTGCAGTAATTTGTCCAAGAAACCTCTTTGCTCTTACATAGCAGAATTCTATACCACCAGGATCAGTTGTAGAAAATATGCAGAAGATGGGAGTTCAACATGTTCATAGGACTTTGAACATCAAAAAATCTAAACCATGTTTGGGCAGAAGATTTTCCGTTTGTCAAAAAAAGGGAAAAAAATCCATCACTGAACTGTTTAATATTGATGTTCCTCAAAGAAATATGGGATGGGATTTGCATATCTCTCCCTCTACAGTGGAATATTATAAAAGATTGAAGGAACCTGGAAGATTTCTGTGTGTGAAGAACAGGGTGCAAGCCCCATCTGAACAGCTGTCATTTTCAATCCATCAGTCATCACTGCTTCAAGAAACATAATTTATCAAGAGCTGATATACTTATAACCTGGGTGAGAGATTGTGGGAAATATTTGTCCAGTATTACAGAGTTACACTAAAAATGCCACTTTTACTGAGTAAAAAGTCAATTTTCTTTTGGAAGAAATTGAGACAACGTACCCTGGTCAAAAATTAAAAAGATTATGCATCAGTAATAAGTAAAAAAACAACAACGCCAGGCTCTACGAAGTCAGTACTTCTGTGATGGTTGCATTAATGCTGTTCTGAATTCCTCCTCGAGGGCAGTTGTTTAAGTTTGAAGCAGATATTATTAAGGACAGCTAAATATGTGGTGTTTCTTTTCGGGTCCTTATTCAGCAATCTTGTCAATGTTTAACATCATTCCGACAGACATATTTCTGTAGATGAAGAAAATTTTCAGCTGACTGGGTTTTAATATTTAAGTTATGGTGATAACATTTTTTTAATTGTAACGTTATTGTTCATCAATAATTACTGACAGACGATTAACGGATTGTTTTTTGGGATTAAAGTAAGTTACATATATAAACCAAATATGGAATTTTTGTTTGCAGGCTCATATTTAGGTTTGAAGAATATGTTACCTCTGATGGTTGTGAGAGAAACTGCACAGGAATTACAAAAAAAGATCATTTTGGCTAATGTGTCTTATAAAGGATGTATTCTAATGATAGACCCAACCAAGCAGTTGTAATTTTAGACCCCAATTAAATCAAGTTCTTTCGGCAAACATAACTAAAAAGTGGGAAAGTTTCCCTTCAACATGTTTTTACATGTAACCATGGCAACTGACGAAATTGCATCCATAAGTGTGACAGTCACTTTGTAAAAAAAAAAAGTATTTTAGTCCTAACAATGAACTTTTACAGCCACAACCAAGTAGCTTTGTTTTGAGTTTAGTGCATTACTAAAGTCTTGTTTTATTACCAGATTATGTCTCAGAAGTAAAGAACCAGTTATCATTTGTTGGTCCTAAACACGTAACATCAAATTGTCCATGACATAAGTCATCTGTGCACGCTACTATACCACTAACCCAACCACGTATGAGGATTTTGATTTCCTTTTGAATTTTCAAAGGAAAAACTATTGATATTACATATTAATAGTATAAATATGTATAAATACAGTATGTAACATATTATAAAGCTGAAAATTTTGAGGAGATTTTCTTTTGAAAAATATAAAATGACGATGATGCTGTTGCATACCTTGGATTTACTTGGATTAGGAGTAAACACCTTATTAAAAGAAAAGAAAGGCCTCTACAAGGAAGCCTCTGAGACTCTTCAGCATACAACTTATTCTGTTTGACTTGTAAAACCAGCATTAGAGAGGGATTTCCAATTAATCAACTATCTTCATTTGGAAAAGAATATGAACAAGATTGAGAAATGACAGATGAGCAGAAGAACAAAAACAAGGTCAGTTCAAGTCTGACACAAGGCTGGCGCCTTAAGTGAACCATTAAACTTATACTGTGATGAATGGTGGAGCAATGAGAGAAGGAGCTTTTGTATTTGAAACTAATCAAATCTATACTTATAATTATTAATTATGTAAAACAATACATTAAACCTCTTAAATGATGACAGACAATAAAAACAACAACATCAATCTGTACAGGAGAAGCTTTGTTCTGAGGACAAGAAAGAAAATAATTACTTCATCACAGGGGAAGCAGTTTATACATCCATGGTGCTGCAGGACTAGAGGAACATATGCTCTATGCGCCCCCTAAAGGCCTGAGATTCAACAAGACAATAGAAACTTGCCTCAGAAACAAGCATAGAGTCCATCTTTAGACATGGCCAGGAATGTGTCTTCACAGCTCTCTGTTAATTACAATATTCATATCATTTACAGTTTGACTCTGCCTCTCCTCAATACTCTCAGTAGCCTACATACAGTGCAGTGGATCCCATCAGCATTATTTTTCATTGTTGACCATGAAGTCAACAGTGTATTCCGTGATATCTTTAACTTGTTTGTTTTCATTACTTGGAGATATTTCTTTGTTGCATGTGAAAGATCACGTCTTCAAGGCGGGAAATGTAGAAGTCTAGCCAGCTCTCATCTTCTTTGATAAGTACACAGAAACATAAATAAGACGAGATGTAATTTCCTCCTGAAGCTAAATCTGTGTTTAAAGATGCACACGCAGTGCCTAACACTGTTTCATCTGCTGTGGATATTATTGTGGCATTAAGGCCGTCCTTACACTGAATATATTTTGATTCAAGATCCTGGTTGGTCCTGTTGTTGAGTGAATGTGTTATGATATTAGAATCTGTAGAGTGAAGGGCTCTTGGTGACAAGGACACCAAGTTGGGAACAACTGCACTAGACTTATAGTATCCTTTATCAATATGTGCTATTGCAAAATCATTCATCTGAACAACACTGAGCCTTGAGAATGTTTTTTTTTTTTTTTACTGTACATGCATGTGTGTTAAATTCTAACTCCAGAAGCAATTAATCACCTAAAAAAAATCCTCTATGTTTCTCAAATTTTAAAATCCATCTGTCAGCAGTCACATACAATTTCAGGACAACCAATACTCACACAATATCTAGAGATATCTTTTTCTATGGAGGGGATAAATTATCCCATCAATCACAAATGGATTTAGTCTACATATGGGTATCAACCTCTTGAAAACTGAAAAGTCTAAGGCCTGTTCAGTTGGGAATACTCTTGTCTCCATCACCAGGCCAAAGACAATATCTAAAAACCTCACACTGCCTAATTAAAACTGGAAATCATGTAGTAAATACAATAATAGCCTGATGACAATGAGTCAGTAAACACTAATACCATTGAGTTAATTCCAAGAATTCTCAGTGGCAACCACAACAAACACCCAGCAGAAATTAAGTAGAACAGTTCTGATTTTATTCCCACTCGCTTTGCACATTTATAGAGATACAGGCTATGGTTAAAGTCTGATCCTGATGCAGGCTGGAAATTAAGGTAGACTAAGAAAAAAGAAAGAAAAATTCCTCTATATGCACAATCGGTGTTTAAAATAGAAATAATTTTCAAGTTTAATACATATTTCAACTGAGTTTTATGCATTCTTTAGATTGAATAGTTGTAGTTTCACTATAGAACACTCATTTATCACATTTGCAGACATAGAGATTGAACGAGCTCTGAAAGTGCACTTTAATGTATAATTTCACGTTGGCAGGGCCATGTGTTGCAGATAAAAGAAAGGAACAGAGGCTGAGAAGGAAGGAGAAAAGGGGAAGGTTGAGCATATATATGGAGCCAGTATGTGATGTGAAGATATAAGTATGCACCCCCTCCTGTAATTGTATGTGTGGATATATGTGAGGGAATGAAGGTGAGAAGACGGCAAGGAATGGCAGCTGTAGTATGAATCAGGCAGGTGAGACAATTGGGTTGCATCATCACATTGGAAATTAGAGTGAAGCCTATTTTTCTAGCACACCACTGGCTATGAGAAAAGAGGAAGTAGGGATAGAGAACAATTGTGGAGGTAGAGTGAGCTATGAAGAAATAGATAGAGAAAGGCTGCTGGGAGAGAGATTTAAAGGAATGTTATGTGGTTGAGAGTCATGAAAAGGATTTATTGCTAATCCCTCCAGTGATAGTCAGCTTCCATGATCTCCACCACCCTGCCAGTCAATCACAATGTGAACAATGAGATATGTTGATAGAATGCAGCACATTTCCTAGATCTGTCTTCCCTTTCAGTGCATTGATGTCATCTTACACTGGGTGATGGATGACTTAAACTCTTGTTGAAATGAGCAGATGCCTTTGGATGCAACAGCACATTGTGGTGTGCTGCAGTTCATTTTCCCCTCCGGTGTGCACATAAAAGACTTGTGTACAAGATATTGAGAAATCTCTTTTCTTGCTACAGCTACAGTACAAAGCAATCGGACCAAGAATGTTACAAAAAGTAGGGCAACCCCCTTCAGCTGGTACTTGTCTATGACACACCAACTTTCAGAGTATAGAAAGGCTGATTAACGATCCAAACACTTTTACATTTGGATGAACGTCTCTTTTTTACATGACAAAACCATCTATATTTGCATTTTCCACCATCCAGGATGATAAATCCTATTATTGAGGGAAATTTTTGCATCTTTTCCTTCAGTTATGTGTTTTTGTGGCACCTCACAATGAAAAATATCATGAATAGAGCTCTACTTTAAACCACTTGAGTCCATTTTTCCAAAATTGGTCATTGTAACAAACATTGTAAAACTTGTGACATCGCCATCTATTACCATCTATCAGTGTAATCAGTGTTATCTATTACACTGAAACATTTGGTGCTGTGTATCAACAGAAATTCCTTTTCAGGATCTTGACAGACTCAAAAAGCAGAATTTTTTTTACTGCTTGTCCTATGCTAAAAAATATTTTAAAACAGAAGACTGATATTCTGTGTTAAATATGATAGCATATAGTCTTATATCAACCATTGGTTACTGAGTCTAAAGGACTACTTGACATCAAAGAACCACCTGACATGCTTGTGCAATATTGACCTTGTCAGGTATTATCCCTCATCTATTTAATCTTTTATTCCATTTTCAGGGTCAAAACATCTAAAGATGGCTGAATCCCAACTACAGTGGACATTCCAATGGGAAAACTCTTGGAGGATGTGGAATGAGCTTTTTGTCAAAACTTCTGATGCATTTCAGTCATTCACAAACGTGTTGCTGGGGTCTCGACCATCTCTGGTTCCCGAGGGATGCATGGTTTGGATTAAAGAGGCTGTGGTTTTATGTCTGTGCTGGCCATGCGGTGCAGTGAGTGGGACAGAGAGCTGGAGGGAGCTGGCTGGGATGACTTTGGTTCTGTCACACCAAGGTCTCCACTCTAACTCCACTATAATGAGCCTGTCAGAACAGTGTGAGGCAAAGGAGATGGGCTCCCCCCCCCCCCACCCCCATCAACCCAGTTTCACAGTCAAGGATGAGCAGCTCCCTGTGTGTATATGTGTGTACTCTAGATTGTTTATGGTCAGATTGTTTTTCTCAGGATTCCCAGAAACCCTGTTGTCATCTTTGTAGAAAAGTTTTTAATCTTTTGAAAAGGCTTAACGCTTGACTTTGATCTGGATCAAATCCTGTCATACAAATATTGTGCTCAATAGATACCGGAGAACTTGGAAATGTTTTCGAGGAAAATAACCTAAAATGCACATGGATGCTATATTTGATCATGTGAATTACTGACTAGAGATTTCCAAACCTAAAAACCTTGCTAATCTCTGCATCTTCATACAGAATATTTAGAAGATCCTTCACATAATAGTCAAGACCACCTGTATGGAGGCCAAGTCAATACCAACAGTAGCTTCATGATTTGTTTGTTAAACCTGTGTATTGTATTGGGAAAAAACATCATGAACAGTATACTGTATAATGCAATGTTTGCACAAGGAAATTCATATTTAAAGGTGTGATATAATAATGTGAAGAAGTATTTTTTTGCCAAATTATCATGGAAAAACAAGTTGGGATGTACAAATAACATTCTCTGAGCTCTCTGGCCAGTAAAAGTCAGCCCCATGTTGACCTTTGTCTTAACTCTTGCTCTGTCTCTGTCTCTTTCTCCTTTTCTTTTTTTCATTTCCTCCTTTAATGTCTTTTTGTGTTTCTTTGATGAATCAGCATCAGCGCACGTTCCAAACAGCCAGTTGCTGATGTGTGATGCGTTGCTGTAAAGCAAAATGCTGCTGTAAAGTGATGCCACAGCCTGGTTGAAGTTTGTTTTCTCAGCTGGGGGACAACCCTGCTGGGCGACAATTACTCTAGGAATGTACATAATAAAATGTAACCGTGCCATCAAAACAATACATAAACACGTTTTTAAAGTCAGGAAGTTTATATAGTGCCACTTTAAAGTAAAGTGTACCTTTGTACCTTCCCTCCATCCCTACTATGTATGCTTAATTTCTCTACTATGAAATTGAGCATACGCAGAGCACCATGCATGTCCGCTGCATGGTTGAGCATATTCACAATGTAGCCCAAAGGCCTTGTTGCAGCTGATTCAAGTTCTGACCTGTGGAGTGCTTTCATGCCATCTCTCAGCCGCTAGAGCTATGAAATGACAATATTTTTTAAACTGATGTTAAAGTATTCTTTATTTGAGACCAAGACACTTTGAATACATGACTTAAACCTAAAAAAACCCCAAATATTTGAAGTTTGAAGACAAAGAAAAAAAAGTATTACAATATTAAACTTTACAATGCTATTATACTATGATATTACTCATACCCAGATACGTTAATCTCTCTGATCATTCTCTAAGTTAATAAAATGACATTAAATGGAATTTAATTCTAATTAATTAAAATTAATTGGATCTAACCCCTCCCCCAAAAAATAATCATTCCAAGAAGTACCTTTTTATTCATCCTAGAACATGATCAGTCCTTCAAATTACCATAAAATAACTTGTATTGACTTAAATTGATCCCGCCCCACAGAATGAGCATTTTATCACTTTCTCAATTTGAGACTGAAAATATAAACAGATCAATACATTTTAAAAACTACTACGCCCTGTACTGACAGTCTGAAAGTCCAAAATGTATAAAAAAAAAAAAACTAAGAACTTCAAATATTGTATATGATGGTGTTTTGTGTGAATTGTCTGTTTGCTTGAGCTCAAGCTTGTCTGAATCTGTGTGTTTTGCTGTAAAGCCTCCCTGATCCAATGTTAACTGCTCTCATAAACAAGCACCTGCCAGATGTGAGCCTCTGCCCACAGAGGACTCCTGGTGTCTGGCTGTGAGTGGAATCCATAAGCCAGTGTCTCGCTGCAGCCTTTTTGTCTGAGGCTGGTAAAAAAAAGAAAAGTCTAAAGCTAAACACAACTGACCTTTTGCTAAAGCTCAATCTTTACTTTCCTCAATGGAAAGATTTCCCTTCGGGAAAGACAGACATAAGACAAGATGTACAGGTAAGGAAAAATTAAACAATGCTGGTTTGTTCATGTAGAAAAGCCAATAGGAACGCTCCCAGCTGTTTGGAAATTCTAAAATCAGTAAAAATACTTCTTTGAAATTGTTGGATGGCCAGAGTCAAAACAGAGAGATCCACCAACCACGCCCTCTGTCTGCAGGAAAAGTCATTTCTGCCTCTGCCCCTTTTCATGCCTGGACTGCAGCCACATCTATGTCAGCAGTGATGGAGGTGGTATGTAGTGGAAGTGTCAGGGTAAGTTGGAGCAAACTCGTGATTAATTTCTGTTTACAAGAAAAAAAAAAAAGACCTTAAAAATCTGCACCAGCTGACAGCTTTCCCCCTACATCAACCCTGAGTTTCAAATCCTCAGAGTACCGCAGAGAAGTCATTTAGAAAACTTTTAATAGCTTGGCTTTTTGGCTATTGTGAAAGACATTTGACTGAATATTCTTTTTGCTTCACATTTAGCTCTCTGATTGCACATCTTTTCCAAACCTGCTCCTTGAACCTCTAAAATCTATAAGTTTTAACCTGCTCAGCTAAGGCAATATACGCCTTTACCTTTACCCTCCACATCGGCTTTGAGCATCTTCTTAAGAAGATTTTTTTCATCTTCAGTGAGGGCTGCGAAGGACAAAATGCTGGAGGAAATTTTTAAACCTTTAGGGGCTCATTTCTCAAACAGAGTTTAGGATTTTGGGTATTCAACCAATGTAAGCGGAGATGCCTAACAGCACTAAGTCCCAGAAGATAACTGTATGCCTTGGCCATATTAAGCTAAATTAATGAAAGTTAACATGAGCCAGAAAGGGCAAGAACGCAAGAATTCGATTTACTCCATCACAAAATCTGTTTTTCCCTCTGCAGAGCAAAACTAAAGAACCAACAACAGTACACTAAGGAAACCAGCATTAGGGCTGTTTATTTGTGTACTGTATTGGTAGTATGCACTGATAATCTGAATTGTAATGCAATTTCATTGTATACTTGTATACAGTGACAATAAATGTATCTTATCTTAATACGCAGTATGTAAACAACTGCAAAATCTAAAGTGTGCAAAAGTGCTCAGATGTGTTCTGATTGGATGCATCGTGGAAAGTTTTTCCCAATCAATTTAGATCACACACTATATCCCAAAATGTAATCAATTATTAATTATATACAGTAATCCGTGTACGAGCATGTAAGGTAGTTTGAAAACAAGACAAAATTGTTCTGAAACTGCCTCAGAGGCAACAAGATGCAACAATATGTACCTCTGCATTCACAAAGCACCAACACAAAGCCGCTGCAGAGCTTTGTTCAAGCCCTAACAATACATTCATTATTAAAACAGAAAAATTTGAAAATTTTGGCAAGCTAAAAACAGGAATCTCTTTTCATAAGCACAATGAGTTGGGTGGCTTGAAACATGCCTCTTAAAGTTCTCATGAAAGAGTCAGAGTGTGATTTGCTCACATGTATTTACATGTTTTTTAGTGGAAAGGATGGAAAAAAGAGGCCAACCCCCTTCCAAACAGCCCAGTCTGCTCTGATGGGTCCGATGTGGCATGAATGGGGCACCACCGACCATTCTGCATCAGCTGAAGTTGAAAGCTTTTCATTGAACACCCCCTCAGTGGAGAATGACTCGTCAACCTTTTCTATGCTTCTTCAGGAAATGACAAAGTAAAATACAATTATGAAGCCTGGAAAAAAGACTTTTTCAACACATACTGGTGTTAAAGTGATGTTTGTGCAAGACTTATATAATAGAACTATTAAACAATAAGATACATTAATTCTGTCTCCCTGAATCCTCATAATGCTGCATTCATTTGCGGCTCTACGTCAACATTCAGCATAGCGTTCTCTCACCTCAGCTTGCTCATCATCCCTACAGCAACTTTAACTACTCTCTAAACACCATGTGTTTGACATATTGTGCTGCAAAATGACAACTGGGCCTCGTGGATATTCCTAAATACTCCAGTTCCATTGACAATTCTTTTGGAGCTGCTGGGGGACACATGCTGTCAGTGTTTGTTTAATGTGACACTAAGTTATTTCAGTGACAGGCTCAAACAGTGGAGGTATTGTGCTAAGGGGAATGACATCTGTCATTACAACTAATATTTCTCAGAAGTGAACACTCACCATCACACATCCATGGCTGTACAGAGCAGAACAAATACCACTGTGTAAAAGTGTTGTTCACCCACTCGTTTCTTTATACTTTGCTGCCCGGGAGCCAGACTTTCTTGTAATCTTTTTTTCAGAAAGTTCTCTACACTTTCTGAAGGTAACATCGGGTTTATCTTTGGGAATTGGCTCCTTTTTCCACTTTTTTCAGTCCAGTCTTTATCTGACCATTTTCAGAGAATGCCTTTTTTTGTTTACTTTATTTAACTCTGACCTATGAATCGTTCAAGCATAAAATAGCACCTAAAACAATAGATGAAGAACAAAGAGCCTCTTTTTTTTGCATCGTAAGGCTCTCTATTACTAGAATCCTGTCACAGACACATAATTTGTGCCCTTTTCTTTAATCATATTTCTGAAAAATGCCAAAAATAACAGTTTAACAGACAGAATATTTACTGAAAGAGCTATTTACTGAAAGCTTGGCAAATCTCAGCATAATCTGGTGTGTGAAAACTGGACAAGTGGAAGACAAAAGAAGCGTCAGGACCAAAAATAACAAAATATCTACTGCAGATGAACATGATCTGAAAGTGATGTCCAAATCCACCTGAGAGATGTAGCCTATCTGGACTTTACATTAATCCATTCACTGTCGGCTGAAATCTCATCAGAAATGGTCTCCTTGGAAGGGGGGTCTGTCAAGAAGCCACTCTTAAGGAAGGGAAACAGGGAAAGAAGTCTGAGGTATACCAAGTAACACAAGAACTGGATGGAAAATCTGTGGTGTCAGGTCTGATGGAGGGATGAATCCTCCCCTCTCTCTAGAGGCCTTTCTTTGGGAGTAGCTTGACAGGAAAGGGGGTCAGAGAGAGCAGGGGGATGGCAAGCAGCAACGGGCCCCAGGCTGGGATTGAAACCTGGACTGGCTGCGTCAAGTAGCTGTAGCCTTTGTATGTGGGGCTGTGTTTACCTAAACTGGTCAAACAGCCTGGAATCATCTAAAAACATGCAAAGAAGAGCTTTGAAAAGTCCTTCAAAAAGCCTGGAGAACTATTCCTGAAGACTACTGAAAGAAAATATAAGCGAGCTCGTCTAAGAGGTTTCAGGCTACATTGAAAAATAAATGAGCTCATACCATATATTGACTTTCAAGCTCTTTAGAATTGTACAAACTTTGATTTTGTCTTATATAATGCATTTCCATTTATGTTGTACATTTTCCTGAAAATACAAAAAGACTTTTACACATTTCTGTTTGAGCATTTACATTAAAAAGAGACACCGGAACAATGAACTTACATTAGCGTGAAACTCAGTCTGCTAAAAAATTCTCCAAAATACACATGACTCCGCTGTTACAAGCTGCCATGACAACAGTTAAGCAGCATCCACGCATTGTTATGCAGCTTTTGTGTTTTGTTTATGATACTTTCACAGCTATTTATGACCCTTTGAAAAGCTAGTCATGGCTAATTTAGGGCAGAACGCCCCACACTCATTGGTTGTAAATGTGTTATTGTGGCACGCTTGGAGAGATATAGTATAATAGGCTGGTTGGTGGAAGGATGCCAGAGTTGCACGGAGGCCGGGTAAAGTATTCTGGCAGAGCAAATTAGCTTCTCTGTCATACAGCAGCCAGACAGGTTGAGTCTGAAAAGGCCAAGTGCTTGTGTTTGGTGCTGTTATGAAACACACATACAAGCGTACTGGAGCACATTAGTCCTCCAAGTCTAGTAAGAAATGGCGCATCCTTGATTCTTGGCAGTTAGGATAGATTGGTGTGACTTACATGTGTGTGTGAGCTGGACAAAGACAGATGAATGGGAAGGGGATTGGAGAAAAAAGAGACCAGTATTCTCTAGCACAGCTTTTCTAAGTGACTAGCACTAAGTGGCGTTCCCTAAAGTGAACCCGGGTTCACATTGTTTTCAAGTTTAATTATCCCTTTGGCAAGAATGCTGCAGTCATTACTTCTGTTCATGCCAGCAACGGACTTAGAGAGGATTTTCCCTTTTAAATTCCTTGATGCTTGACTCAGTTTCTGACCCAGTCTGCTGGTAACCGGACTGCTTATCAACACTGATTTCATGTCAAGGTGTTTCTGAGCTCACAGGGAAGCTAAAATGTCTCAACTGTTCCTAATTAATCCATTCAATTGCAAAATGGGTTGAAAGAAGACATATTTGCTGCCATTTGTTTTAAGGTATTAAGGCAAACTTGGACTGTGGAGGATTTGAAGTGATGTGTGAGCTGCACAGTGAGAGTTCAAGGCTGACAGTTCATTGTGAGGCGAGGAGAACTCGATAGCATGGGAAAATCAGCTGGATTTTTTAAATAAAATGTAGTCAGAATCAGAAGATCTAAAGAAGGTTTCCTTAAGTTCTTTCCTTCCCTTCCTGTCAGTGCCAGCTCCTAAAATATACTTTAAAAAAGAAGTGATGATTTGCATTCAAGAGAGTCTGCAGAGACTTTGCAGAGGTAAGTAGCATGTTGACTGCAATCAAAAGCTTCATTAGAAATTTTCACAGCAATCTGTCTCTGCCGCCACGTTGTTGATGGTTAGAGCAGCATGACAAACACTGATAACGACCCATCGACGAACGCCTCCCAAATACAGCATCAACCTTTTTTTTTTCTCTTTTGTTTTTCTTGACTCTTAACCTAAGCCAATAAAAATGCACAGCTCCTCTTCTCAAGACGCTGCTGCTGTTTCTGATTGATCTGTCTGTGAGACACACATCAATGTCACTGCTGGATAAAAACTGGCTTGTAGCACAAAACCTAGAATCAGCCAGTGGAGAGCTTTGAATGATCCAGATACACGATGTGTTTGCTTAATGAATAAATACTTGGCTGATTTTATGTCTGGAATATCACTCCTGTAACTCAAGGAGAAGTTTATTTCATGACTTGGCTAAAATCCAGGATTTCTTCAGTCATTCAGTCAGTATTTATGTGAGAACCAATAAGAGAGCCATCTTGCAGGGACAAATCCAGGAATAGTCCATAAAACAAAACAAACAGAAACTGTAATAGTTACAGTTTTCAGCAGCATTAATGTAATATGATGCAAACCTGCAACCATGTCTTTATTAATCTGAAAAAATGAATAAAACAATGAACAATTGTAGGAAAATATTAGAAACAAAGGCATAACGGGACCATTCAACTCCTGGGCCCCGCTCTCTGTCCACCTCTGGGCCAGCGCCTGGCGG
>JAOXYM010000017.1:26163813-26180926 GCA_028567055.1 Leptatherina wallacei
GTGAATTGTAGCCTCAGTTTCCTGTTCTTAGCTGACAGGAGAGGCACCCGGTGTGGTCTTCTGCTGCTGTAGCCCATTTCCTTCAAGGTTGGATGTGTTGTGTGCTCAGAGATGATATTCTGCAGAGCTTGGTTGGAACCAGTGCTTGTTTGAGTTTCTGTTGCCTTTCTACCACCAGACAGCCCATTCTACTCTTACATCAACAAGGTACTCCACTCACTGGATATTTTCTCTACTTCAGACCATTCTCTGTAAACCCAAGAGATGGTTATGTGTGAAACTCCCAGTCGATCAGCTGTTTCTGAAATACTCAGACTAACAACCATGCCATGTTCAGAGTCACTTAAATCTCCTTTCTTCCTCATTCTGATGCTCAGATTGGACTTCAGCAAGTCGCTTTGACCATGTGTACATGAGTAAATACATCGAGCAGCTGCCATGTGATTGGTTGACTAGATATTTGTGTTAAAAGCCATTGAACAGATGTAACTAATAAAGTGACCAGTAAGAGCATGTGTGTATTATAATGGAGAAATAACTGACAATTTATGTCTGACTCAAACTTGAAATTGCTTGTTTTTTGTAAGATAAAAACACATAGATAACATACAAACTGTTTTCATGATTTATTACTATGAATTATCTGATTATATAATTGTTTGAAGTTGATTCATGGTTTCTACTAAACTGATTTCCCAATTTTTACATGACGTGTGTGATAATCTGGTTATTGTGCACAAAGATGCCTACAGGAAACTGATTAGGACGACAGAATAAGGGACGGGAAAATGGGTGGACTTTGATGTGGTTTTATTTTACTGCAATGATAAATCTTGAAATAATTTCTGGCTGACTTCCTGCTATTAATGTTTGGAATATTTCAGTTCTATTTCACCTTCTTTGCTGATTATGCACGCTGTGAAAACAATGGAAGGTTTCAGAGGACAGCTGTAAACTCCTCAGAAACTGTTTTCATCACTAATGTTTTGACTGACAGTGTGTCTTATAGACGGGAATATGCAGCATAATAAAGCATGAAACTTTGAGCAGATAATCCAAGAATAATAAAAAAGCTTTAATAAAGAAAGGAATAGAAAATCTGCAGCCGTAGACAGCTTCACACATTCTTATCCAAAATTTAAATAGAAATCTGAGTGGGATGCATCACAGAACAAGAGGCCTGAAAAACTATGACGTCCAATTATGGACATGCAGCATGTGAGAATCTGCCATTTTTCTTTATTTTTTATCGTACACATGGATATTTTCTCATGGAGGATTTAAAATTTGCCATCAACTGTATTATCTTGGGAGCTCATTACAGAAATACATAGCTGAGAATGTGAATAAATTGGAGGGTGCTCATACAACAAACATGATCTTCACACAGATGCAAAGATTGCACACATGATTTTAGAAAACACGCTAAAGAATGAAACCTACATGGAGGAAGAGGATTTACACATGACAAAACCACCACAAGTCATCAACGACAGGGCAGTAAAGTAAAACATGCTTGTGGCTTCTGATAAAATGTGTACAGTATATCATTTCAATATGTTGATTTGACTGCAAGGATTTTCTGCGAGGGAGAGAGGAATTAGCATAGAGGGTCCATGGATCATTAATAAGGAGATTAATTGATGTTTCTGTTCATTAATGAGGCAGGGACGATGAACAAGGCTTGACACGTCAGAGCACCATGGCATGAAAGTGGATTAGTCCTGTCTAAGACACCGGGACACCATTATTCTATGTACTAAGTCCCATTTAATACTGGGAAAAACAGACAGGCTTAACGGGGCACATATGTGTGTTGGACTTTGTGGCATTGTGTCAGTGTGACTGAGTATACATGCAGATATGTGTGAGCTTCATGTTTGTATTTTTTCCCCCTTGCAGTGCAAGCAGCCTGCAGCCTGGGTAGGCAATCAGGGCAGAAGTATATGTATGAATGTGACATTATTTGGAGCTTCTGTCTGGTAGGAATGACTCACTATCTGCTGGACAGGCTGCACCAGCCATTCAACCATGCATCCTTCCCTCACCTCTATGAGAGGAAGCAAGGCAGCAGAGATGGATAGTTTCCATACCAGAGTGGGCAGACATTCTCGGCTCCATCATAATTACTGGGAAACGTGTGTTCACACATCCACCTGGATGTCCCAGACAGGTTTGTATTCACATTCAATCTTCACCCTTGTAAAGCCTGACATAAAAAACAGAGAAATACTTTTTTTTCACTTAAATTTTCCATTGGATTGTTAAAGAAAGGTAAACCTTTTTCTTTTAACTGTATATAACCATTTGGATAACAGTGGAGGCAGACATTTTAAAAATGATTTATAGGACTTCTTTTAACTGCAGAACCTCAATTGATCCACAAGGGGGCAGAAGAAAAAGGTTCAAACTTTATATAAAAGGATTAAAAGAAACTGATTAGGTGCAGAAACTCATGTTTGAAATATATAACATTTAGCATTAGAGACTTAAGTGATCTTCATTATAAATGTTTACATTTAAATTAGATACAAAACATTTTAAAACTATGACTATTGTGATAATGTGATTATGATAATCATGGACTTTTAAATCAGGATCTCAGTTCTGATTTCAAAGAACTCAAATTAAAGTTAAAGGAAGGATTTAGGAATTACAGCCAGCTGTTACAAAAACTGATCTCAGTTTAAATTAGTATTACGATTTTAAGACCGATGGTAAAAAAAAAAAAAAAAGGAGACATCAATGCAAATCAGGAAAACGAAAAAAATATATACAGCAGCAGAGACGTTACAAGAGAGCCAAATATCTGAACCTCTGTGGGGAATAAAAACAGTGGTGGATGATTGAAGAACTCTTTCCACACTATCAAAGTTGAAAACAAAACAAACCAAAAAAAAATCACAACATTCAGCCAAGTGAAGAACACTCTCCAGGAGGCAGACATATCATTATCTAACTTGAGACGTGAGAGCAATTCCAGAAGGATCAAAGTAACATGCAAACTCTTCATAAGACTCAAAGAAAGAGAACAGAGTACAAAATAATCTTTAAAAACCAGATAGTTTTGCTTAAACGATTGCCTTGGGATTCAGAGCTACAACATCATCAGAAAGCGATGGCACCCTAGAATCAATTCAGAAGAAAATAAGGATATAATGTCTGGTTCTGATTCAGCTAGTTGCTACAAAGCTCAGTGGATAATTCTTCATGGCACAGATGGATTATGAGCCAAAATATACTGAGAAAACAGCACAGAAGATGGTGAAAATAAAGAAATGGACTATTGAGCTCATAGAAAGGGTTCCACATTTCATCAGGCATGTTGAGAAGATAATTATAGGTGAATTTATGAAATTATGGAATATTGAAAGCTTTGTTGCAAAGCTGTTGCTTTCTAAGATTTCTCCACTAGCTCGTGTGAAGCACTCACCCACTGACATAAATGAAAATCCCACTTTCCTTTTCAAGTCTGCAGTTGCGTATTTGGCCTCAGATTTCATGGCATGATGTTGTGTGCCAGAAGGTCTTCTGAGCTATTGTAAAAGTATTTGAGCCCCAGACAACCTTATTAGACAATTAAAATACTCAAGATAAGCCTGTTGCTTTTAATAACGCTTATTTTCAAAAAAGGGAAAATGATGGAAAGTTCAAAAAGGACAATGAGGAATGTGCAAAAAAAAAAAACTCTAATATGTTTCTGGTCTGAGGTAATTGAATGAGGTAATTGAAAAGTAGTTTTTTCCCCTGTATATCTGAATGCTCACTGTCTTCCATATGCACACACCTTTTAGCAAATATAACCATTTAAACCAAGTTTTGGCTACATACCTTTCCATTTCCCCCTTAATTTTGCTCTGAGTTAAGGTTTTAGCCTTAATTTGTCATCTAGATACATACAAATTTGCTTTACTTTACTTCACACTAGCATCACTGCATTCTGAATGTCATCGCGTTACAGGGATATATCCAATGATTCTACCTGCTGAGGAAGGCTTGACAGCATAATGAGGTTAAACTCTTAAATCACCAGATAAACGCATTTTGAGCACCTTTCTGTTTGTCAGGACGAGCCGCGTCAGACAATGGCAGCAGGTTGCTGTGGGGGTAATTGTCATGCATTGTTCTGAGCTGGCCTGCAGGCCCGTAGAGGGCACAGCAGCACTTCCTTTTGTCCTGCTGTCGTCCGCTGCTTCAAAGTTCCAGCGAGAGGATGGAAGACGTGACCACCGAGGTCATGCTTGTCACGTTTCCCTCCCGGACTGCTGTCTCTAACCTCTATCCTGCCTCATCTTCACCTTTCTCTTCCTCGCCACCTCTTTTTTTCCTCCCAGTGTTTCCCTCCTTTCAGACATATCCAGCTGAATAATTCAAGGCAGCGATCAAGCTCTCATCAGACAAAGAAAAAGAGGAAAAATAAAGTTTATTTTTGAAAAGACAATGAATATTTAAAAAGGGTGAAAAAGACCTTTTGATTTTGGTTTTCCAGTTTTTACAATGTTATTATTAATGAATAAGAGCAACATGTCTGAGAAGTATACCTGGTAAATGCACATCAGGTATACTCATAATGGATATCTGGGAATGCATCCTCCTTAATATTGTTCAATTCTCCATCAGTACAACTCAGGTGTAGTGTCATTAAATCAGTCCAATGCAAAAGAGATCTGATGATCAGGAGTGTGTGTTCAGGGCACATTTTATGTAAGTGGAATGTTCTAATTACAAGATTTGTTTACCCATTACACTAAAAAATTATGCAATCAAGCCAGCAGTCAAGAAAAATACTGATATCTTAATATCATTATTGGGAAATGTGTTAATCAGATTTCCTCATTCATGTAAACTGAGCCTCATCAAGTCGAAACATAAAGATATGTTTAATGCTAAAATACATATTTACTTTTTAAAGGACCTCCTTCACAGGATGCATGCAAAAGGAACGTGCAAAGTCATAGAATAAGACATTTTTCACTCTACCTGGTGTCAGTGTCAATAAAAACTACAAATGCAGTTCAGTCGAGACAAGATCCAAATCAGACCAGGGCCATCCTGAAATCCAAGCCAAGCATGTTAAACCAAACATTATATATCTTTGCAAGCCTGCTAATAAGTTACTCATTTGAGTCAGGTGTGTTAAAATATGCAAACCTCCAAAACATGCAGGGTAGTGGTCCACGCCGGCGGGACGTGACAAATAAAGATGTGTTTTACTCAGTTTATCTTCAAATCACCTACACGTTATACACTATTGGAAAGCTAATATTCTTGAGAAGTGAATGATGTATACCATTCCAGGCTACAATCATAACTGTAGATTTAGTAAACACTTATTTCAGTCCAGTCTTCAATGCAATTATTCAAGCCACACTGTACCGCAGTAGAGGATAATACTGTAACAAAAACGCTCCTAAAAAACCTGTTTTTTCCAAAAATGTAAAGATTTGAAGGAGTTAATGACTTAAAAACATTCAAGGGAAACTTTTGTCTATGGTAAAGATTCGGTACAACCTATTACAAGAAAAACAGTGTGAACAGTATTCCATCAAACGGGTCTAATTAGATGAAGAAGCATCTCAGTGAAAGTAATGGCAGCCTGTTAAACATATGAAGCAGTCTGAAATGAAATGAATGAAATGAAAAATACTTTATTTATACCTTTTGAGGGAAAAAAATGTTCCTTATTATTGGCTTAATAAGGAACAGATTTACTGGCCTAATAGCCTCAGGTAAACATGCATTAATGTCCGCTTTGCTACAGCGAAGAGTGGTGGTGGTAGCATCATGCTGTGGGGATGCTTCCCAGCAGAGGCCGCAGGGCCAGTCAGAACTGAAGAACAGATTCATGCATCTGAGAGCTGAGAGGTTATTTTTCAGTGACCCGAGTCCAGGGCAGCAGTTCTGCTTTCAGTTCAACAACAACCTGAGGCGAGACAATGCCAGGATGGATTCAGAGCAAGCTTCTTTTTTACATTGTTGGGATTTCTTTTGCAAAAAGCATCCCTCTATTGATCTATTCATTGATTTATTTACTCATCCATGTGGCACTTTTTCTTTTTTATAAGTGTACACTAACATAGTACAAAAAAAGATCAAAGCTCAGTCTTAAACTTCATCAAATATCTTTGGTGAGACACAAACACTTGCTTTATATCCAGAATTTTACACCTTTTTTTCGTTAGTTATTTTTACTCAGACAGAAAACCCCACTTAACTGCCAGTGTAGTTGGCTGGCTGTAAGTGAGCCGAGTGAATTTAGCAGTTTGTTCTTTCTGATTAGTGTTATTGTGACCCATCACCGGCTTTTGTTGAAGAAAGTCTAGCACCATGTATTTTCCCCAACACTCCTTGAGAGGTACTTCTCATAACCACCTAATTTTCTGTGTCACTGGACTGTGGAGAAAGGTGGGCTGTCAGGTCGGAGCTGGTTCCGAGACCCCGTCATACAGACATCATCTGCAGTCAGTAGTCCTCACCAATTAACTGATATGAATATTCAGAGGTATTTTGTATCTCTTTACATAATTTCAACTCAACTGCTCCCTTCCCAGAGCCTCTTTACAAATCTCTCTCAACTTTGCAACCAATTATGAATCACTTCCACCCTGAACGTTCTCAGAACAGAGAACAAGCTCACTGATAGCATCTGGTTGTTTTGCTTGGCAGGGAGACACCATCGCCAGCCCTCAACCGTGACTTCACGTCAATCTAAATTAAACTGATTTGTGATTGTTGCATTTATTATCCTTGGTATAAAAATGAATAATTGATAAAACTAAAAAAAGAAAAAAAACATTGCATGCTCAAGCTGGGACAAAACCCTGGGGGACGGTTGGACAACAAGTGGCACAGCAAAGCAGAGCTCCACCAATTTCATTCCCTGCAGAAGTCCCATGAATTGAGCCTTTTTTTTCTGTGTGTGTGTGTATGAAACAGTTTTTACACATGAATATAAAAACTCTGACTCAACCTCTCCCCTCTTCCCTTTTGCATAAATCAGGCTAATTCCACGACATGCAGCAAATTATAGATGATTGCAGAGAAAACCTCCAGCAGGGGTAAAAAAAAAAAAAAGAAAAAGCTTATAAATATCATCTTATGAAGTGGACTATCACGTTTGAGTCAGGGAGCTGTTGGTCTTTGTATTTCAGAGTCTCATTTAGAGATAATTACATTGAGAACGTCTCTGCAGAAAGATGACTAACATCGTGTTTATTCTACACCGCCTGTAAAGTTCACAGATAATTTTATGGATGCCTTGGTTTGATATTCAGTCTTATATTCCACTTTGTCAACATTTTCATTATTCAGACTGAATAATTAAATGTTGACATTTCAACATTCATGTTAGTCTCTCCTTTCTGCGTTACGCTTTCACTTCCCCCACAAGTGGAGGCTGCGACTGTCAGGCAGCTTCGACCTCACTGACGCTATAATAGACCGAGCGTGGTTTGTTTAACGTATATCTGCACCGGCAAATATGTTTTTATAATTTCCATTAAAAATCATGACAAATGAAGTCCTTTTCACACATATGAAGCATTAAAGGCATCATCAATCTGTTAAAGTGATGTATCCCTTACTGCAGGGTTGTCCAAAGTCAGTCCTCGATGATCATTGTTCCGCAGGATTTAGATGTTTCCTGCTGCAGCGCACCTGAATCAGACTGATAGGTCAACATGCTTGGGAAGAACAAGCTGTAAAGGAGAGCCATTTAATTTGAATCGAGTGTGTTGGATCAGGGAGACATCTAAAACCTACAGGATTGCGGTCCTGGACCGGAGCTGCACACCGTTGCCTTGCAGTCTCACATATGTAAGGGTGAAATAATATAATAGTCCCAGTGCTCTCACGTATCGTATCATAACATTATACCATACCGACTTTATTTATAAAGCACTTCCAAAAGCTGAACAAAGTGCTTCACACAAGTAAAATCATGATACAAAAGAAAAACAACTAAAATTAGAAACAAATCATTATACTCATCTCAAATTGTAAAACATAGTGGTTATTCTTGTTCAGACACAGAACTTTAGCAGATTAGCCGTGGATTAGTCCCTATAGATGGTTAATCCGGCATCCATCTTGCATCCTACTTGTACTGTGAGATCTCTCCAGCCAGTAAAAGACAGTCTTATCTCCACTCTTGTCTTATCTCTTGCTCTGTCCCTTTCTCTCTTTCTTTTCCTCTGATAATGCTTTCTTGTGTTTCTTTGCTGAATCAGTGTTTAAAACAGCCGGTGTGTTTATATCAACTTGCCGCGTGATGTGGTGCACAAGGCGAAAACTCGGCTGAAAGTTACATAGTGCGTCTTTAAGCTTACTGGAGAGAGTTTAACTGCACATTAACAAGATACACAGATTATTTTGACTGAGGACTTCTTCTACCTCTGTTACTGCTTTTTGTGCAAGTCTCTCTAAGTAGTCTTTCTTAATAAAACTTGATCTGATTTAATTTGATTAATTAGTTTGCACATAAAATGAAAAATACTGCAATCAGACATAGAACTGAAGTTTCAGATGCATGTTAATCAAATTTTTTGTCAATCATTTGTCTCATGATGGAGCCAGTCTGATGACATCAATAAAATATATATTCATCGGTGGCGATGACATAGTAACATGTGACTATGGATTATTAATATGAGGGAACAAGATAATTAAGTTGCAGTCACGTGTTCGTCGTGTGTGGGAAGTGATAATAAAACTGCAGCCGCTAGATAATGGGTGAGTTCCTTTACAGCATGTGTGTAACATGGATAATTCAGATTTCATTTCATTTCATTTTAATCTTGGGGGAAATTATCATGATATCCAGCAATCTCTTACGATTAATCAGAGTATCATAATCAGTATGATCTGGGTGCTAAAGGCATATGGTTGAAATTAAAACAGTATTTGTGACATGTGGCCCCACGATGACATCGAGTTACCACATGTGAGTAATCTGTTACCACGAAATAAAATACATTTTCGCACAATGTTACCAGGAGGTTATTCCATGAAAATTGCTAAAGAAAGAGAGTCAGCTTAAACTTGTGCCATCTTCTAATTCAGTTTCAAGTTGTTCCACAAGTGCAGCTCAGCCTTATCTAATCCAGTCTGATTCAAGACTAATCTGCATAGTCTTACTTGCACCAAGGATGTCTAACAAACCCAAACAAATGAAGATGATGAGATGAGCGACACTAAAGGCAAAATGAAAGCACCAGAGATGCTCACAAGTCATTTTTTGCAAGTTCAATTCAACTCTCAAGTCACTTTTAGTTGTAATGAGTAAGCTGCCATGTGGCGCTTGCCATCTGGTCTGCTTAGAAGACTGAATTATAATATCCAAAGAATTTAAAATAATTTCTCACCTTTCATCTACCAGCATTTAGTAACAGCACTGATGCTCCGTCCCTCTCCTCAGGACAATTTCTTTGCTTTATTGAATTTGGAATACCTGAATAGTAACAGGGATTTTCATTCAGATTAGTAAATATGCTCTTAGCATAAGTTATTCAAGTTTTTTTTAATATGTATCAAATTTCATCTAGACCCACAGAGAAATTTTCAAAACTAATCGTGCAGTTTATAGCATTTTTCCCCCTGAATGTAGAGAAGAGGGCCAATATGCTGCACCTTAGTGCAGGATCTCCACCTGTCCTGCAGGTTTTAGATGCTTCCCTGTTGAAACACACCTGATTCAAATGGCAGCTTCTGGTCATATTGTGCACAAGCCTCTTAATGAACCATTAATAGTTCGACTCAGGTGTATTGCAGCAGGTAAACATGTTAAATCTGCAGGAAAACAGGTCCACAATTGGTGATCCCTGTGCATCAGGAAAATCTTTTGAAATTTTAATAAAAAAACAAACAAACCCATGTTAGATCCAATACTTACAGGTCCAATAAATATTCCTTACATTCCTAAACCAGCAACAGCTGTACTTTTAAAATAACCAGACCCAGTAAAACTGCACTGTTTACAGTGGGTCTAATCCCAGTTTGGTCCCAGTTTAACATCATGTCAAAATCCCAGTTGAAACTGTGTTCAGTAAACGTCTCTTTCTTCTTCTGAACACATTCAGTCGAACTAGTCTGACAGAGTTAACATTATTTCAGTCCAAAGGTATTAACAAATTAACGTTATGATTGATAGATGACAACGGACTGGCTCGAACTGGTTGTCTGTAAAGCGCCCTGAGAGGACATTGTTGTGAATTGGCGCTATAGAAATGAAGCTGAATTGAGTTGAATGGAACGTTTGCTGCAGTGGCGCTAAGCTTGTTGCTGATATAGACTAACATTAGCTCTCGTATTACATTGGCTAACCTCTCCAGGTGTGTAGGTGGATATGGTGGATCCAGTATCCTGGATTTACCACAGACGTTGCAGTAAAATAAAATAAAATAAAATAAAATGGCATTTGAAGTGTATTATTATTAAAAAAGAGAGAGATTAGAGGGTTTCAACAGTATTTACAGAGGAGAGAAAAAGAAAAGAAAAGCTTCCTGCACGGATTTCAAATTTATCTTGCATTAGGGACCTTCTATAAAAAAAACAAACACTGAAAGCTGCTAATTTAGCCCCATTTGACAGGTTTAAAATCAAGGTCGTGTCTGCCTCAAGTCATTTACCATGAAAGTCAATAATAAGATGATATATATCCAGGACCTTCAGAAGTCTGAGGTGAAACTGGCCGATCATTTCTGATGATAATTAAACTCCCATAATTGGCTCTGCTGGTGTTCCCCAGGCGCCCCCTCCACACAGAGACATACTTTCTCATGCCTTTTGTGTTACTTGTTTCTCATGAGGCCGTGACATGTCTATGAACCGTGACCCTGCTTCATGAGAGCTCTCATCAAGTCAATCAAGGGAGGTTTGATTTATTGACCTCCGGGAAGCTATCAGACGCTTTCTGAATCGGCTAAAAGCTGAGGTTCAATTGAATCGTCGGGCTGGGGAGACGGGGTTCATCGGAGAGGTCAGCAGTTACGTTGGTGTCATACCGAGCTTATCCCGCGGCACTGCTGTTGATGCTCTCCTCATGTTGTCTGTGCAGGAGATGGAAAACATGGCTCATAAAACTCTTACAGGCAATCACTGCGATACGAGCAACTTGATTGCACTGCTCTTAGCATGAACAGCATGCACTCAAATGCCGGTCAAATAAAATACAACAATGACTGTCAGACGTTGGGTCAAATGAGTACGCTACACAGCAGCTTAGATTGATTTAGGAAGACTTTATTGGTGGAAATATTTAGCAAACAACCTTGGATGCTCTGAATGAAATTGTAAAGCCATGATAATCTGCAGGTCACGAAAAGCACTTGACATTCCTGGATGATTCAGAACACCTTGAAAAGCCAGGCTTCTCATTACTGGAACATAAGCCTGTGATTTAGCAAAAGCTCACACTGCCTACAGCTTTCAGTTTTATAAAATGTGGCTAACACCAAATTATGTCTCTGCTTCTGCTGCTTTTCCGTTTATATACTGCCATCCTAGTGTCACTGAAAAGTCCCGGCTGTTAATTTAGTCGCCTATTTCAAAATAGAAAGCCACCGTTCTCCCAAATAATTATTTGATACTTTTAGGATTCTGTGTTGACCGACATTCTTTCAGAACTTTCTCATTCTGTAAAAGGTTCCTGGTTTTAAGTGAGTCACGAAAGACTGGCTCGCAACAACTGTGATAAACTGTATTCTAAGCAAAAAAAAAAAAAAAAGGTCTGATACATCAGCGGCCTGGCAGTGATGTTTTCTGTAAAATCTCAGACTTATCTAGTTCCTGGTACAGTTCAGTGCACAGCTCTGAGTTTTCCCTGTGATCTCTCTTCACTGTAAGCTTTATCCTTCATGTCACTCCTTTGTGTAATATCCAATAAAGCAGAATATATAAAAGGCCCTTTTGGCCGGTGTTCTTTACACTTGAGCTGGAGTCGTGAGAGCAAAATAGCCCGCACTTGCTGTTAGCGAAATAAAATCTCTTAAAACACCCAAAGCCTGCACTCAAGGGTGGTGCTGAGATAAGAAAAAATATTCTTATAAAAAGCCAGATTCAATTCAGGATCTGGTGTGGAAATTATATTCTGCTTATTAAAAAGCTAAGATGGCGTTAAAAAGGAGGGTTACACACCAAAAGCTAAAAATTTGACATGGTTTCCATTTTGCTGCCCGTCATGCTGTCCGAAAAGGAAGAATAATGAGAATTTAAACGGGCCAAGATAAGTATATGCACATGTAAGTGGAAGGAAAGAAGATCAGCAGCGGGATGAAAAATGAAAAATTTGTCAGATTTGTTCCCCAAGTGAAAATAAAGCCAATATAGTTTGAAAAGGTTGAGCAAGAAATGACAGAGGGTATGCAAGAGGGAGATGAAATATTGAATTGATAAGATGCAGATGATGTCTTGTTCCCATGGTGACAATAAAAAAACATTTGACTTTGAAGGCAGGGTACGAACAGATGATGACTGGCGCTGCATAATAACATTAATTTAAATCCCGGGAAGAAGAAAAAACAGAGTGCATTGACACAATTGCGATCACATGCAAAGATGTACACTTGGGGACTGAGTTCATATGGCTGAATGTGAAGACAGCGACAGTGAGGAAGAGAGTGTATAATCGCAGACAAAGATAAAGTGTTTCATGAGCAGGGTGATAAGGTGCATATTAAATTAGCCTTAGCTCTATCGATCGCTGCACTGCACCAGAAATGGATGCCTTGCATATCAGATTCAATTATACTCATATAATCAGCTTCAATTCCTAACGGAGCGCGAGTCGGACGGGAGGAAAGGGTTGAAAGGAAGGGGAGGCAGGCGAAGACAAAGAAGCACAAGGCAGCAAATAATTTACATAGACTGAATGGAATATTGCTACTTTTAGAATGCATATGACATAAATCTTTGAGAATGAAAAATACTTTTCAATATATTTCAAGTAGAATTACAAAACAATCAAGGCGACAGTTCTAATCCCACGACGGAATATTTATTTCCCTGCTTCTTTTCTTCCCCCCTTTGTCCTTTGGTGCCTCACTTCCTCTCATGCCCACTTGTTTTTCACAGCTTCCTGCTGTGCTCAGTCTTCATCGCTTCACTCCTCCTCCCTGTATTCCTTTTCTCTAAGCCTATTTCCTCTCATTACTTATTCATTAGTCATATTTATTGAAGGGGGCCCACTCTGAGGGGGGGATCAATGTCTTATTTACACATTGAGACAGTCTGTGGACTGAGCTGCGATTAACTGGCCTATAAAACCTTTACCAATACCTCCATAAATCTGCCATCCAAGACATTTGCCTCCTGATAATGTGCATCTGTATGAGAAAAAAGTGTTACTGTTGCAAGAAAAAAATGGGTTTTGAAAGCCATTTACATGCAATAAGGTTGCATTAGAAGCAATTATAGTACCGAATGCGGAATTTCATTTTCTGCAGATCTTATAAAGATCTCACAAGTATCATATTTACGATTAAGATATATGAAAATATCATATGACAGGAAGTTAGGGCTTATTTTGTTCTTGTAACATTACCATTTGCCACAGAAATTTATTTCTACTGTTTTTTTTCACAGTTTTTCCAAAAGCAAAGCTTTCCATGAATCAGTGATAGTGAGATGTTATGCCTTGTTGATGATCATGGAAAATAAATTATTGTACAAACATGTTCTGGATGACTTTTTGTAAGACACAACATTTGCATATACAGTTATATGTAAATAGTAAGTCTTTGAGTTTGCGGCTGAAAAACAATGAGATGTCTTAGGAGGAGAGGGGTTGTTTGGGTTTGCTTCATTTACTCTGGAAAGGAACAGTTTGCAGTCAACAATAATGATTTCTGAATGACTTAAAGGATAATTTGAGGCCATCTTTCTGAATGACGGAACAGGATATTAGCCCCCAGCAAAGCAGCAAATCCTCAGGGAATAGGAAGATTGGGGTCTATGGAAATGTCAATTTAGAGTCTAGATTTGAATCTCAATAAAATGGAACTGAACTGGATATATACAAGAAAAACTATGAATAAAGGAGTCGTTCAGAGTGGTCTAAATCTGCAGCATGCGGAGGAGACAGAATAAGTCATTTTCTGTCAAAATGATACTGGTGATACCAAGGATGAGGCCAAGGATGTATGTTAGCTGAATAAACAAATTTCCAAGCAACGCCATGAAAGTATTCTACCTTAATCTACCAACTCGGTTACAACAAGGCTGATAACTGGCCTGTCTTAGAGGGCTGTGAAATTCTCCTTCACTAAAGCGGGCATGAACCCCCCCCCCCCCAATAAATTAAGCAAACTTACCTGATGGACTAATCACCAGCCACAAGGATTTTCATTTCCTTGCAACTCAAAACCTCTCAGATCAGTGGCTTTTAAGTGATCTTATTACAACCAAGGTTACCTCATCTAAAGTGGTAGAGTTTGATGTTTTGCAGTGAAAGACACCCTTCGGTGGAAACTGAAACCATTCAAGCTTCGTTGTTATTCTTCAAACTCCAGCTTTAGAAGACAACTCGACCCTGCAGGATATTTTACCCAGACACAGCCTTGATCTATTTATCTGTTTGCTCTTGTTCTTGTTGCATTACTAAATATCTGACAGATGATTGAATCTCTGTCAAGACTGATTAGTGTTAATGTGTTCTGACTCTCTGTCACTTTAATCATCGTTTTGCATCGATTAAAAGTGTCTCACAAAACACATTACCTAAAACAAACTGCATATGCTCTGCCACACACATCTGTCTGAGGTATCTCCTGCACTGGAATGAGAAGAAAGCATCATTCTCTGGTTGAGTAATGAGTGTTAATGAACAGAATGGCTGGGTACTACCACCAAGATGTGTTTGGAGGAGTTTCAATTCTAAATAATGGGACGACAACTAGTAATACTGCTATCATGTCCGTGCTCTTTTTTTCTGTCCGTGCCTTCCAATCCTTTCTCTTGGCTCTGCAACAGAATTCAATTACTCTCATACTCCCATATAATCACTTTTCATCCCCAAGGCCTGACAGTTTCCCTGGTCTGACAGAAAAAAGCCTAATTACTCTCTGACCTTGACTCTCATTCTCTGCCTCACAATCCCAATTCACAAGCGGTCTCTCCCCTTCACCTCTATTCTACAACACCTGTTCGCATGTGTGAACCCTCGGTACAGTGACAAAGCAGCCATATTTGTGGGACAAGCAGAAACATGAGGGCTGATTTTGTTCCACACACCAGAGAAAAAGCTTTCTCTTCTGACCCAGCCTCACCATATAGGCTTTAAACTGTAGGTCTTAATATCCTTCAATTTCATACCATATATATAGATGCTCTTATAGTAATTTAAGTCTTTCATGGTCTCAGGCAGTGTAAGAGGCTAATCTTTTTTTAGAAAGGGACCAGACACTCAACCTTTTTTTTCACCCTATCGCTGTTGGTACATGATAGGGGGGGATAATGTGTAAAAGTCAAGCAAGAATTCAAACAGTGCTGCCAGTGCAGTTATGACTCTTTCCTCCCTTTAATCTTCTTTTCCATGGCAAATCTGAGAGAAAGCTTGGCGAATGTTTGATTAGTTGTTGGTAAAAAGACACACCTTTCTTGCCAGGGAAGTTAGCTGAATGCAGCAATGAGCATCATGTACAAACATATCTGTAGCGATAACCTCAGCACATTGAAATGTGAAGAAAACAGTCTGGAAGTTATTAAATTACTTTCTATTTGATTGAAATATGTGTTATTTTCATCATGTAAAAGCTTCTAATATAAAAATGACAGAACACAAATGAGAGATGAGAAGAGGGATGAGTAAATATATGAACAGGATGCTCCGTACGTATTTGAAGATAGTTTTGCGCAACAACTAGCAAAGCAGATTTCCTGGAAATCACTGCATCTCTATCAATCCATCCATCTTCTAGCCCTAACATGGAACAATCTGAGCAGATGATCCCTGGACCATCTCCTTGCTTTATCCCTTCCAGATATAGTCAAGAGGTATAATCTCCACAACAGATCCTGGGTGGGACCTGGGCCTTCTCCTGGTGAGACTTTTCTGAAAGTCCTGGCCAGATGCCCAAACCACTTTAACTGGTTTCTTTTTTTTTTTGTTAATCTTTCAATTTTACTGCTTAGCTTTCTCTACAACACATGACTCCCACTCTGTCTTTCTTCCATTTGAGAATATTAAACCCTAAGATCCTTAAACTCTGAACTATACCTAAGGCAGCAAACCACAGCAATCCACCTGTTTCTAACTTAGGACCACACTCTCAGAATTGGATGTCCTCATTCTGATCCTATCCACTTTGAACTTGGCTGCACACCGTCTCATTGCATGCTGGAGATCACAATATATTCACTTTTCACGAACTATGTTTAATGATGGAGACTTAAGGCCCATTTAAGATCTGTGCCAAAAAAAAATGCAGAGCCTTTTGTCCATCTCCTATGTCTTTTATGTGTGTTATTTGGTCTGTTTCCAGGGCTCTAGCTGATGGATCCCCTCATGAAACAAATGGAGCAATACCATAGGCAACCACAGGGGGGAGTGTTGAGCAATATTGTGTTTAACCAATGTAATTTTTTACAAACATTTTAATGTAAATAAATACATTGGTTAAACATGAAATAGTGTATTCAGAAAAGGAAGAAGATCAAGTCAGCTGAACACATTCTGATCATGTGGGACCGATGTACACAATGAAATTAAGTGAAGTCAAAGGATATTTTTCTTTCAGTGAAATGAAAACTGGATATGATGCATTAAACCTATGTTTTATTCCAAATTGTTTCTGTTTTTCTCATTAGCACACTCATTAGCACATGTCATTTTCTCATTTATATGCAGAAGCATGCATGCAGACACAGATGTGTGTAATTGTTCAAAGGCTGGAAATTGACCTCTTCACCGGGCAATGTGCTATAAATATCCCTGCATCCCTAAACACTGTTCAAGGAATCTGAAGATATGGTATCCAAAGTTACACTTTTTTTATCCATTGGGAAAACACTGTACAGGGATATATGGTACAGAAGTAGTAATTTACCTTTTAAAGGAGACATATTATGCACTTTATTCCCAATCTTAAACAATTCTCTGATATATCATTTAAATCTTGGC
>JAOXYM010000017.1:26192862-26202862 GCA_028567055.1 Leptatherina wallacei
CTGACCTTGGGAACAGCAAGTAGATTTGACCCTGATGTCCTGAGGGATCTGGTTGGTTCATGAAAAACCAGAAGATCCTGAATGTATTTTGGCCCTAAACTATTCAGTGTTTTGTAAAGTAACAGGAGATTTTGAAGTCACCTCTTTGACAATTCTTTGGTGTGTGATAAAATGCCATAAAGCTAAACACAAGTGGCACGTGATCCTCTGGGCTGGAAACAAAATTGTGAAGTGCGGTTTCTAAGCCTCAGGGTTTTGCAGGAAAATGATGGCCCAAGGAATGGCCCCATAAATTATGCGAGTGAAGCATCAAAATAAGCCAACAGCGTGGAGTTTCAAGGTCAGAAAATTATGCAGTGTTGCTTTAATATCAATTGTAAAACCTACATGGAGTGTTTGTATTAAGCTGCAGCATTCTGCACAAAATACAACTGTAGAAAGTAGGCCTGTCTAACAGCAAAATGCACACAAAATCATCTATTTACATTTCCTAAAGTAAAAATGAAAGAAAATGTGATAGGATAAACAAAGAAAATGCTAGAAGAAGGCTGTCTACTTTGAGAAATACACTGCCACGCACCTCTTGTGGGTCACAAAATATGATTGAGTAGGATTTTGTTTGATAAATATAGGTACGTCATCCTGCATTTTGCTAAACGGTCATTATAGCCTACAGTCAGTGTGACAGTGACTTTGACCTGATTCTGTTCTTTACAAAGAAAGACCATAACATATCCATGATGACACAAAAAAGTAGCATCTATACCGTTAGCATCTGAGTGTGGCATCCTTTCAAACAAACGCTACATGTCTGATTGCATGTTTGTTGCTTTACGAAAGGCTGCTTCTCGTTAGTCAAAACAAGAGACAGACATGTCTGGGCTCAACATGCTACCTGCTCAGAGTTAAGTGCACTACAATGAAAATGCACATCAGCAGGTCGGTATGACTCCCAGGCAGCATTGGGACTCCAGTTCTGCTTAATATTGAAGACACTTGTCTTCAGTTATTCTTTCTTTCTTGACTCTCCCTCTCTGTCACTTTCAATCTCTGTTCCCTTTTCTGTGTTTCTTTCTTTTTCTCAGCTTTTTTTGTATGTAAATATATATTTCAGTCTGAATCTTTTACCTCTCATGCATTTGAAAGTCACTGCTGTGCCAGAGTTCTGTTGATGTGGAAAGATTCCCAAAGGTAAGCTTGTTAAATTCTGGTGCCTATATGACCATCTTAAAACTGCCCCTCATATAGATATACAGATTTTGAATCAATAAGTCTTTTTTAGGCTCTCTTCTGGAATTTAGTCAGAGCTCTCCATCCTGCAGGAGAGGGCAACACAAACAGAGGTTTGCAGGGAAAAGAATGGCTCATTTGCATACATTTGCATCTTATTAACACATCAAACCTGCCTGCTTGAAAGGCATGCCTTAATTAGGAACACCACCAAATTATCATGTCTTCTCCCTCACTCCTTCCCCGATCTTGTCTTCTCACCTTTTTCTTTCAATGCTGAATTATGAGCCAGTGAAGTTAACACATCTTTGTGTGCATCATAAACGTCATAACCGCAGCATTTGTCAAACACTTCCTGTTACCTCGTCTATTTCTATCACCTTCTGTCTTTTCGATCTCTCAATTTGTCTCCTGGTTAGTATCTTCACTTCTCACCATCATTTATGACTACACTTACACATATGCTTATATACACATGGTGAAAATGTATTATGTTATCTTAAATAAGAGCTGCCTGTGTGGGTGTTGGAATATTAATGTGGTCCCATATTTCATGCCTAGTGATTTATATAATTGATTTATGTAATGAATTACATCCCTGCTGTCACTCATGTTAAAGCACAGCAGGAAAAGATGTTTTTTGTTTTATTGCCTGAAATGCACCCTCCCATCTAAATGAAACTAATTATTGAAAACCTTAAAGTCATTCATGCTGCTGATAAAACAGGCATATGTTAAGGTTTTTTTTCTGTTTACTTTGTCAGTTTAACCAGTGACCTCTCAGTTGACACTGAGCCTCCGAAGTTGGTGCAAAACCCACAGTTTTATTTTTATTTCAAAGAAAATGTCAATATTTGCACCACTGACATATTTTTAGTCTTTGTTTTTTATTTATGTGTTTCTTTCTTTAAAAATGGATGTTTGAAAAAAATGTCAGACAATGTGGAACTCTAGCTGTGAAATCAAGCACAGAAATTAAAATACCAAATCCCCATTTTCCACTATATTTTACTCCGCTGCTTTAGGATATCCATCTTTAAAAAAAAAAAAAAAAAAAAAAAAAAAGTCCTGCTAACTCAGTCTGTGAGGGTTCTTCACAGAGAAAACTGTGATTAATGGCTGTAATTTGTCTGAGTACCATTACTCATATACTCATAACGGTGCTGAATTTGACAATTACTTAAACCTTTCATGTGTTTCTGCCTGTAGTGTCCATCCCACTTATCCATTTTCGGTCACTTTTCTTTTTTGTTAAGAAAAAAAAATCTATGTGTTGCTACACCTGCAGAACATGCCCAGATAGAGCAGATTCCACCAACAAACAGCTCACGACAGCTTTGAGAAATTCATTGGGAGCGTCACAATTTATGAATTAGCATATTTACAATGTTATGTTTGACATTAAGAAATTAAATACAAACACAAGCTATGTTTGTAAAGAGTCTTAATGAGACACTCCATGCTGTTTACCAAACCAAGTTTGCTAATGCAATTGCAACAATTACGCTTGTTAAATTTTGCAAATCCAAACCAACAAAGACAAGTACAAGTCAAGCAGAAGTTGAGGAGTTGCAGACAAACAGGACTGAGAAGACAGCCTGAGAAAACTCACCAGAAATCAGCACAAATTTCAAATTTACATGGACAGCATAAAGATGCATATGTTTCACACAACAATGAATACTCAAATTTAATCATCAATGTCTATATTCTGCACTTGTGTACCCCTTTGGGTTAACGTCAGGGTTTTGTGTTGCTTATTGAAGCTTTGGTGAAAGTTTACTCTTCTACTTGTTACTGGGAGTTTCTCCCCTGCTGCTCTCTTTTTTTCCACACTGTCAAACCTACCAAATTAATGATGATGTCACTGCTGTGGACTAATGGTGTTCCTGCTTCCTTCTTCATCCAGCCAATCAGTCTGTTAGCCATCTTTAGCTAGGCTATTACTTATCATAATTTGGTTTGTATAAATACTGATTGAATGGCAATGGATTAGCTCAAATTGATTTGTCTGTAAAAGTGCCCTGAGATGACATTGTTTTGAATTGGAGCTATACAAATAAAGCTAAATTGAATTGAATTATCTGCTACATCATGTAGACCCTGGTTGCAGAATCAGAGTCTAACCACTAGATTTTATTCTAATAATTAGTACATCAAACTTTATTCAAATTTTTGTACATAAATACAAGTACATTTGTGTCATCCTTTAGTTTGATCTTTCCTTTTTGAAAAAATGGTCTTACATCCACTGCAACCTCCCCACTGGAATTCTCATGAGCTTTTTTCTTTTCTTTTTTATTAGAAATCAGATCTGCCTTCAAGCTGGAAAGAACTGTTCATCCCCACTTTCTGTCACTGCCTCTTCAAATGAGTAAAGTAACCCATACGTTCACCAAAATCAGGAAAGCAATGCATCCACCATGATAATGCAGCAGATTCTTTGCTGGCATGGTTTCAGTCATCCGACCACATGAATCCATCAGCAGATGAATGGACAGCTTGACTGTGCCTCATGAACCAAGTCAATTTTAGTTTCCATCTGCACTCAAAATTCCAAACTAAAAAGTTATTTCCGTGTGTTGATGGTTTCTGGTCAACATACAGTAGGTTCGTAGAAACTCAAGTTCTCCAAAAACAGTTTCATTTGCTATAAAATCGACAGGCTAGAAGAGACCGAAGGCTAGTAGTGGATGTTTGGATTATTCTCTACAGGATTGGGTAATGATTTAAATTATTGTTAAATTAAAAATGAACATAAATGTAAGCTTTACAGCAGGGAAAACAAGCTTCCGTTACATTTCTTTTGTTCTCAACTCCAGCACAGAATGTAGCTTGATGGTGGCTGAACTGTATTGTGCTGCATTGAATTGCCTTTACATAACACCATGATTGAGCTGCCAAGAGATCATCAAGCCTTCATTGTGTGCTAATTAAATCAGCCCACAGTGACATACTGATGTTTGGCCACCACTCCTCATATTCTCATCTCCTCCCAGTCACCAAGAAGAAGAAAAAAATACCACTGTCATTGCCTGTATTTGTCTAGTGTTTTCATTTTTTTTGCCAGCTTCTGTTTTCCATTTCAGGCACGCCGTTTGCTCCTCTGTGTGTCTTGGAGGATTCACTCACTGAAAGCGGCACCTTCTAGTTGCGATATGCAGCCTCTTATCTGTTTAATTTTCTCCCACCTCTAAAGCATGCCATGGCATCAGCCTTGTTTATTACTGTCAGAAAGACACCAGTCGAACTCCCACTGGTGCGCCATTATTATCACACAGATGGCAATGAGGGTTTAGGGGGAAAAAAAAAGAATACCTGAGAGAGAGAAAAAAGGTATTTTCCTATTGAAAAGCAACTAAATGTTTTTATGAATTTAGTCAGCAGCACAGATTTTTCTTGTAATGATAACAGACCTTGACATTACTGTGGTAAAAGACACACATGCACAAAAAGGAAATGTGCACTTTAGCGTTCTACATAGTGAGCATTTGGGACATCTTTATCCAAGAGGCTTTCTCTTGTCAAGGTAAATCCCTGCTGTCAGAAACAATACTGCACATAGCGAAGTGACCCCAACGTATGCTCTCTGACTCTTGCCAAGCTCGCTGCTGGAATGTCAGGATCTCTTGGGATGACACTAACATGTGTGCGTTTTTGTCTGAGTGGTTGCATATGTTCTTAGAAATGCCCCGAATAGGGACTCCAGGACACCGGAGAGCGACATTTTCTAACTCAGGGAAGAACTACTTTGGTCAACCCCAGACAGTATCATTTAAGTTTTATGAGACTGACGTGTGCTCTGGAGCCTGCAAGCTTTGAGATGGCCATGGTATTTTTGAATTCCAAAAGACATTCAAAGCGGAACAAAAACTAATTGATTCTACTAAAAACCATGCTAACTGGGACAGCATTCTTGATACAAAATCGGCATATTTAGTATTTTTGTATTTTTCCACAAAGTGATGCAGAGAGGAGTGAGAGGAGGCACTTTAAAATAAAAATAAATCTGGTGATGCAGAACACAGCCTAATAAAGCATTTAATCTTTTGAGGAACAAAGCAAATGGCTGCACCTCATTATCTGATGTCTGTGTCTGCCTGATGATGCTTTCAAGTCTTTTTCTATTTTGTGCCACTTCAAATCATCATGTATCATTACATATAAAATAAAGATGAAACCATGTAATAAAGAACTGGGAGTGTTCTGAGTCTTTCACTTCCAAATACTTAAAGAGCCTTTACATCCCCCTCGTCATTACCTTTCACATGTGTTTTAATCTCCTTATTTACTGGCAGTCTACAAGCAGCTATATTTTCAATTTTATGCACGCTTGCTGTTGATTTGCTTGTCAATGAGCGCATGTCTAAGGTAAATGCGATGCATCCCGCCGTGCAGCCGTTCCTAGCACCTGTGAGGCCTAAGAGTCAATCTGGTGGCGTTGTTCTACAGCTGAAAGCTTTTGGAAAAGCCTAAGGTCATCCAGGAAAGACAAGGCTGGCGTCCAGAGAGACTAGCAGGAAGATGAGGAGGGTTGGTAGGAAGGGAAGAAGGATTACACTCCACAAAGAAGTGGTTTGTCTGCTGCACAGCTTTCCCCCTTTGAGGTTGTTTGCCACCTTCTGCCAGAGAACACAAGCATTCTTGGCAAGTGATTGATGTGCAGCACTGCTTTGTCAGCTTTGCTGCAGTCTCATTTTGGCTTGATCTTTTTGATCCTGTTAATAACATCTTACTTCTGAATGACTTCATACTATCCTCCATGTCATGCTCACGGTTGTAGCTGCAAGACTTGTGAAAAAATATTTTGACAAACCAACAGCACTTCTCACATGCTTGAAGTAACTTTAGCAATCAGTGTATTTAACCATCATTGATTTCTGGCTTGTCATGCTTAATGTTTGGAGAGGGGAACAGGCATACTAAAAGGACGGCACTGGGACCTGATCTGATAATGTTCTTCACAATGGAAGAACATAAAATATCCATGAAGACATAAAAAGACTGCTTCCATACTGTCAGCATCTGAGTGCGGCGTCCTTGTTAACATACACTACATGTGTGGTTGCGTGTAGTCGCATGAATTGCTACAATGTGGAGAGTTTGCAATGACAATGGTCCGTCAGCGCACAATTCCCACCCCCCACCTCTGGCTTCTGACGCAAGTCGATGCATCTTACGTAAACAAACAAGTAAGAGCGGGTCTGTCAAAATGAAGAGAAATTATCTGGCTGGGATAATGAAATGAAATGAAATGAAATGAAATGAAATGAAATGAAATGAAATGAAATTAAATTAAATTAAATTAAATTAAATTAAATTAAATTAAATGAAATGAAAAATACTTTATTTATCCCTTTTGAGGGAAATTATTGTTGTAGCATAAAAGATTTATGAAAAAAAAACAACAGGAAAAGCAGATAAGAGATCAACTAAATAGGTTAGATATCACAGAAGCTAATTTAGCTTAGCACAGCTAAAGACCTATGATCTATGCTAAAGATGGACATAGAGCCTTTCATCCATCTTCTGCATAATCTACGTACGTACGTCTCCAGGGACCTAGCAAACAGAACAGTACCAACAAAGACCTTCCAGTGTTGTGCAGAATAGCTCATGTGCAACCAGCGAAGAGAACAAAGATGCAGCTGTAATGTATTTAATGGCTGCACAGACCACCGTCGTCTGTTACACCGCCTCTTTTTTATGCCTCTTTCTGATAACATGCATTATCATGATCTCCACCGTAGCCATGTTTGCTGTTATCTGAGATGGACATTAGAACTCAGAGGTGAACTCTACACTGCCCTCTGGTGGATGTCTTGCCATAACAATGGGAATGGTGCGTGAGCGTATCAGGACGCTGGCGTTTGAAATGGACGTACCTACTCATGTATAAAGGGTGTATAAATAAGCCCTTAGTCTTTCCTGCTGCTATTGAGCACTTGGGTGTCACAGGCTGAAAATAAAAACCAATATGTACAATTGTAAGTAGTTGTGCATTGTGTGGAGGTGGTGTTTATTTTTCATTTTATTTTCCATGTAACCAGGAGGCTTTATGCTTCTGCAAATTGTATAAATATAATTATGTGCTGCTGTACATTTAACCCAAAAGAGTCATAATGCAGGTTTCAGCACAGTTTAATCTTATGTGTTGTAACCATGTTAAATCACTTTGCATCCGTTTAATTAGATGAAATAGTAAATAATAAAATAGAACAAAGTGGAAGAATAGTGAAAACTATGCTAAATAACATTCAAAAAGTTCATTAACATCAAATCCTTTTCAGATTTAACAAACACTGTTTTAAGTTTACAATATCACATTGAATAGTGATGAACACTGGTTGGAAGGACCCACTGTGAAATTTAGCCTGTCGCCCCAAGAGACCCTGCAACAAACCCTTAGATGTGCAGGAAGATCTTACAATTTCATGCTGGTGCAAGGTCAGCTGCATGACCTGGGAAAACCTCCCAGCTTCCAAGCTGTTTTGGGATTTCTGTGGGTTTTCTTTCCATTTTTTGACAGCCAGTGAAGGACCCTAGCCTCAAGTTGGGCTTTGCAGAGATTTCTTTCAAACCCCTGCTATCCTCATTTGCCAGGTGAGATTGCTTCTGGATACCCAGGAACAGAAGGACAAACCTTCTGTCTGGTCACGCTGGAAATAAATAATCACCAGAAATAATGTCCACCGCACATCTGAAGATGGAATAAACAAACAATGTCACGCAAGCTGACGTGTAGCTTAATATTGGTCCTTTTGGCTCTTTGTGGAGACTACAACAATCAGGATGTGGTTGATTGCCACTCAAAAAGCCATCACTTTTTTTCTCATTCATGAGAGTATGAAATAAGAGTAAACCATTACAGAAAGTGTTCCACATGTACGTGTGAACCACATGTGCATGCAGCTTACTATTATTATAATATTTTCATGTAATCCAACTGTGAAGGAAATGTGATGTACATGTTTTTCACACGTGAATCACATGATGCTGACACATGCAAACATACGGTTTGGGAATGTTTTCATGTGACTCACATATGATTCATATGTGGATCACACATGTGGTTTTTCACATGTGAATCATGTAAGGTTTCTATGTTTTTTTATGTGTGGTTCACATGTGAATCACATGATTGTTGTCCACATGTGCAGAACGTGTGAATCACATGGGGTTTATAAGTTTCCACATGTTCTTCACATGTGGATCACATGAAAACGTTCCAAAATCACGTTTGCAAATGCAGCCAAAGGTTTTCCACCGCATGTGGTTTTTCTATCATGGGATGTAGAGGTTTTTTTCTCTTTGAGAAAATTGTGCTATCTTGGCCTTTTGGCACCCCCTAAAAAAATGTTATTTTAGCAGACCAACTAATTTACTGGTTAGGTGAGCACTAATGACTGGATGCCTGACTATGTTGCCCAAAGCAGCGAGTACTGGAGTGTTTAAGCACCACGTGTGTCTGTGTGTGAAAGATGACTCACACATCTCCTCCCCAACTCTGCAGCCATCCCACAAGGTGCCCAAACACAACCGTTGCACACGGTATACCGACAGCGCTAAACAGCACTCTGGGGGACAATCTGCACTTGTTTTACGGCTGGTCGGGAATACCATTTGATGCTTGAGTTATGACACTTTGGAATAAAATCATTACAAAGAGGATCAAGTTTCATCTCACAAATAAAAATGATTAATTCATTGTCAAATAATGCCATTAATGGGCTCAATCCATCCCCCGTTTAACGTCTGAATTGATCACACCTTTACAGCCTGATTTGTCTCAATTTGTTTCAAACACAAATTGAATAAGATTACGCATTGATCCTGTGCCTGGGGTGAAATTTGTTATTCTTTTGTTGATGAAGATAAATCAGTGTATAACTGCTTGTCAGCTGATGCTCGTTGCATATCTTTTTTCTCTTAATGGTAATTTTAATCATATTTAGTCATTTACTGTAAAAATAGGAATTCATTTCCAAAGAAGTAAAGTTTCCCCTACTGAACTCAGCATGTCATTTTTAAAGGAAAGAACTGAACATATTTTATAGTTTTACTGCTTTATTATACTGGCTGTTATCCAGATTCAACATGCATGCCATATTGTTTGGTGATCCATAAGATTCCTTTAGAAAGCTCATTGTGACAGGATTAAACACTACACATCCATTCGGTGCATTTTTTTTAAAACTTTTGTACCTCAACACAAACATTAGCACTCACAGAAAGTGTGATCAAGGCCGTTGCAGCATTCATCTCAAACCTCTGCTTTTTAACAGCTCTGCTTGTCCACAGATTACGCTGTCATGGCAACAGATGCAAGCAGAAAAGGAGGTCAGCAGCCCTTTCCCATTTCCATTCCCTTGTCCACTTGCACCTCAGTGTTTCTCACATTTCTTCTCAGTTCCCTGCCTCCCTTACCCTTCTTCCTTTTGTCTCTTTCAATTATCATCTGCAAAACAGGAGGGTAGGACTGTTGCAGTTGTCTTCTTTTAAAAGCAGGATTGTTGACATGCAAGCCAGCAGTGATGTTGACTTTCCCTTGATATCTTGAAAATAAAATACAAGATTTATTCCATCCATCCACTCAACACATGTATAATAAACTCAAGCAACCCAAATTTATCATTTAGTTACTCTGTAGTCCACGTGCCAGCCATGATTTATGACTGAAAAGTCCAAAAGTTCTTACAGCTGCACAACATGCATTTTAAAGATAAAGTTGAGGCTGAGCTTTGATTACCAGCCTGCAGCAAACTGTGGG
>JAOXYM010000017.1:26204580-26216150 GCA_028567055.1 Leptatherina wallacei
CACTGTCACATAAAGAATTTAAAAACACTTCTACTCAGAGTCTATTTATTGTTTTCATGAGTGCAACTTTACCAACAAAAAGCAGTTTTTTCTGGGTCTTTCTTCTTCAATTCAGCGAAAGAAGCCATACATGCACAACAAAGGAGAAAATGACTAGTAGCCTATCCTTCCAAGAAGTGGACACATTCACAGAAGCCAGATTGAAAGAAGTCATATTTCATGCATTCTGTTGCCTCAGATATACATAAAAAAAACTCCCTAGCTCACAGCTTTGCAGTGCATGGGCGGTTTCAGCCGGGATTCACAGCATTCAGTCATTGATCCTTCATCTCAGTGTCTCCAAAACTATTTTTACTCGATATTGAAATCACTAGATGTGTGATGAGTGCACTACGTAAGAGGATGATGATTGCAAAAAGCGGAAGTAGTGTAATTAGCTTAAAATATCTGCTCACAGTTTAACAAGCAATCAGCAGAATAGAAGATCATGATTCCACAGGAGCAATTTGAGAATTTTATATTGTCTTTTCTTTTTTTTTAAAAAGACCCACAAACCCAAATAAAGGTTATACTTATTGGTGTCCCACAAAAGTAACACAACCATATACATTATGCTGCAGATTTAAAGACTAATAAGTCTCCGCAAGCAGAAAAAAAAAAAAGGAAAGTAAAAAGAAGTAGACAGAATTAGATTAAATTATTACTTACTTGAAGTCTTAGTTTTCCTTTGAATCAGACAGATAAGATACGTTTTTGTTACCTTGACTTTTTTGGACTAACGTCTGTAGTCTTCTGAGGAAGACTACAGACGTTAGTCCAAACATGTCAAGGTAACGGAAACTTATGTCTGATAAAAGGAAAACTAAGAGTTTTAGATTTCGAGATAGACAACATGAACTTTATTGGACTATTACTTACTTGCAGTGCTTGTGAGGGCCACTCAGTGTCTCGATGACAAAGCATTCGCCACCATTTAGGCAGTAGGCCAAGTCCTTCTCGTGGCAGGGTTTGAAATGCTCCGAGTGCAGCGGAGGGACGGTTGGAGACGCTGCAAGTCAAACAAAGTAAATTGTATTGGTCACAATCAAACCCAGAACGCACTAATAAAAATGGAGACTTTATAGAGCTAGATAGAAAGTGATAGAAGATGGATAGAGAAATATTTTTTCTCTCTAAACTCATTTGGTTTTCAACAGCCATGCTTAGCGCCTGTGCTTATTCATTTTCCCGTCTTCCAGCGTTACTCATCATAGTTGTCTTTTCACTCGGCAATTCAGTAAATAGATTATCCAATCATCCAAAATTGTTGCTAGAAAAAAAAAGAAGAAGAAGAAAGCGAGTCTGGTCTCCGTTGACAAGAGTATGCTGCTGCCTCACAACACACTGCACATCTGGGATAATACCAACATGCTATTGTTCATTTAGACCCTGCAAAGTCACCAGGTAAAGATGGATGGAGGACGGGTAATACTCTGTCCTGCTGTGATTAATACACACGGTGGAAGCGGTGCTGTTGGAAAGCTTAGCTTCTCTCATGGCGGATAGCGTACACTTCTGAAAGAATCTTCACGTTAATGGAGGATTTTATGATTGAAATGAACAAATTCATCTAGAGGTGCAGTGAATGGCCTTAAGGGCGTTTAACTGCTGGTTTGGGATAAACTACAGCGTACAACAAGGAAAGACAAATGAACATGCTGGAGTTTCCAGAAGTGCAAAGGCAGTCATCCATCAGCAGCATTTTCACAGACTGAGATGCAGTAAGTCAAGTATGAGATGTGGGGAGAAATCCGATCTGCACCAGAGGTGATGTCATTATTATGACCAGAATGGACTGCTGGCTGTTTCCTTTGTGCTTGCAAATGAGAAATGAGTCTGCTAAGGGCTCTCATTAGCCAAATCTAAGTCATGTTTTTTTTTTGTTTTTTGTTTTTTCTTTAAGTAGCTTGGCAAAAAGTGATGACCCAGAATTTCATGCTTCAGTGATTAAGAATCAGTTTTACTCTAAGGATGCTGTTATTTCCACCAGTCCACTGATTACTGTACGAGGCTGTTACTTAATGATGGGTGGAAGATGCATCAAAATAAAGTGAGCTTTGGCATTCAGGAGATGAACAGAGATTGATAATGAGCAGGGTTTGGAAAGGAAGAAAGGTGAGGCATTTCTCTGTGGTCTCAGATAGCTTATCAGCTGTATGAAGTCTGTGGCCGTTTGGTGGGTTAAGTGATGAGGCGCTGGGTACTGACTGGGGATCTCCTACAACTGTTTTGTAATTATTAAATTGTGATGGAGTGGATTCATCTTGAAGGTTAGGCTAGGGACTTAGTAAATGGACGCAAATGGCTTCATTATACGAGTATGTCAGCAGGCTTGACGAAAACACCACATGGTGGAGCTTGAATAAAACAGATAAATAGATCAAATGAATAAATAAATGTTAATAAAACATATCTTATAAAAACAAAGACATTCTCAGCTTTATATAGCAGTTTTATAAACTTTTCTGTGGTTCAGAGGGACTTTTAGCTGAGGAAAATATTTAAATATTTTAAGAATAACAGCAAGTGGTGGGATTTTTGTAAATTGTATGTTGCTAGGTAACAGTTTTCAGCAAAGCGTCAGCATGCTGCTGCCCCATATACAGAGGGTACAACTCCCAGGTCGGAAGCATGACCCCTGCCCCTTTCCTGCATGACATCCCACATTCTCAGAATCCTTTCCTGTTAAGCAACTTTCAAATAAAGCCGACAACAGCTCAAAAGGAAGAAAGAAAAACAAAAAACCTGCTAGATTTGTTGTGGAAGACAGTTCAAATGCAGAGGGAACAATGATTGCTAAGACATACAGTGTTCTCTCTCCAAATGAATAAAACATTTATTAAAGAAATTCCCTAGTAAGAGGACACAAATTGTTTCAACCTTGCACAGCATCGACAGGTTTTACTCCAGCTAAATCATCTTTTCTGTAAAACACAGGACAATTTCTCTTCTTCCAGACCATCAAAGCTCTATAGAGCTCCAAACTCCACCAAATGCCTCAGATACTGACACAAAATGAGCATCAAGCCTGCCAAGTGAAGGATTTCAATTGTGTTCATATCCATCATGATGTTCTGTAAAGCATTTCCCATAGATGCAGCATGAGAAAAAATACACCTCATAGAAGTGTTTTCACATCAGAGAGGATGTCATTCTCACGTCTGTTTCAATTTAAAACTTTTTGCTTACTTCCTGGTTGGGTTTTACACAAAAATATTACTTTTGTAGAATGGAAAAAATGAAAATACATTCTCTTTACAATGCCAAGATCACTGTCATGGATGCTATTTTTACTCTTCACATGCAGTTGATCTCCAAGTCAATGAAGAGCTTATCTTCTTTGAAAGTGAAGATACAGTTGTTTAGTTTGCATCAACATTAGAGGAAGACAGTCTTAATGAGAAGGAGGATCTGTAGTGAAAAGAGGGGATTTTCTTTGAACCACGTGGCCATATTTTGTACAACACAAACACAAAAGTCACACTGATGTGTGACGGATAGCTCTGCAGCACTAACAATAGAACTTATTTGTCAATAGGAGTTTTGCTGTTACCTTTAATACCAGCGATTTGAATGAAAGTCAACATTGCATCACCAACTATCCCTTGTAAGTAGTTGGAAAGTTATCAGTTTTTATGTCAGGGTAAATCCCACTTTAAGTTTAAACTCTTTGCCAACGTGAGTTCTACCATACGAGGGACCTGAATCAGAACTTCTTTGATCCTCCACTGAGAAATTATTCCCATTAAGGTAATATAGAGCTCAACAGCCAAACCCTTTAATGATAGAAACCAAACAACGTAACCCCAGCAGAAGCCTAATGAGAGCCACTGAGTCACGGATCGTTCTGCTTGACCTTTTCCGTCACCCTTCATTTGCTCCATTCCTCCACAATATTGAGTTTTAAATTGTAATACGTTGATATTTCAATGAGACAAATACAAGACTTTTCTTTCCAATAAAAATAAATTAACCCGGCTGCGTTGAAAGTGCCAGAAACGACATTTTTCTTGGTGTACAGTGTCTTTTCCTGACAGAAAAGCATTGGCAGGGCAGCTTCATCCAAAAGCTGCTTCCACTCACCCGAGGGTTGACACAACTCCCAATAAGTTCACAATGTTTTCTGTTAAAAAGCACTCATGAGTAACATTCAGTTTTTGCTCTCACCAGTGGGCTTTCTGCCTTTATTATAAAAAAATTCTGTGATGTGTGAGGTGAGTATAGCTAAAACCACACATGCAAGGTCATTACTGCTTCCTTCTTCATTTTTAATGGTAACCAGGGGTATCATCTCCACCTATATGAATGGGTGTCTCGAAACAAATGTAATTGTGACAAAACCTTCCGAAAAGTTTGGATTTTCTGAATCTCATACATTCTGATATGTAACTTCATGTGTCATTATAAATGTTTTAATGCTTTTAAAATATATTTTGCTTTGAATTAGAATCTATTAGAAACTATTAATGGTGAAAGTCATTACTTCTACAAAATGCAAGTTATACACTATATGCTTCAGAGATGCTGCAAAGACAGATGTTGCACTCTTGCAATTTGCAAACAGCAACACTAACTAAACAGAATAATACCAGGCATGCTGAGAAGTTCCACCCACCTATCCACAACATGCTACAATGCCTACAGTTACGGTTCGGAATAATTAATTCCGAATTAAATAATTCGGAATTAAGATATTCTCCTTCAGGTTTACATGGACAGAATAATTCTGAATTAAGGTTTACATGGAAAACACGTTTTCTTAATTCCACTTTAGATCTGGGAGTTGAGAAGGGTTCTGATTGGTTAGGGGGGCGGAAGTGATGTACTTACGTCTACCGGAAGTAAAAACAAAAAGAAAAAACTCTGCTTCCTGCTTTGTTTCTTTTCAACTACAGCATACGAAAACGACATAATAAGAACAATTTTCACTTGATTTGGATTTTAGTTTTGAAGCAAGAGCTAGTCTCTAGCATACTACTTCACTTTCATGTAAACAGACGTGAACATTCCGTTTCCTTCGCCGGCCAGCACTGTATATGGTCGTCATGGCGACAGGACAAGGGAACGAGCATGCACAGAACGACCGTAATCAACTTAAAAGCGGAATGAAGGTATACATGATAGAGGAATTATTTAATTCGGATTTAAAAGTGGAATAAACCACACACTTATTTCGGAATTAAGTTTAATTCGGAATCATCATTTTCATTCGGAATTAAGTGTTTACATGGCCATTTTTCATCTCTTTGAAGCAGAATTAACTTTAATAGCGAATTAAAATTCTCATGTAAACGTGGCCAATGTTCAGCTTTGTCTTTCAATTCAGATTTGTTCACTTTGGCTCCCCCTAACAAAGACTAATTCAATATTCGGCTCGCATCCTGTCTCATTTTGAAGCTCTCTTCAGCCAGTAAAAGTCAGTCTGATGTTGACCTCTTCCGTTACCTGTCTGACTCAGCTGGATGTGTGTTGTTAATAGCCAGTGTGTTGATATCCAGTTGCTGGAGTGTGATGCAGCGCTGTACAGCAAAACACAGCAGTGATGTGAGACCCTGGGCTGAAACAAATAAGTAGTTTAGTGCGGTTGCTCAGCCGTGGGATGCTGCAGGGCAATAACAGCTCCAGGAATGTGTAAAATGAATGTTTGTCTGCCATCAAAACAACAAACATTTTTAGACTTTGCATTTCATCTTGTTTTTACCTGTATTATAACTTTGGTTTTGGAAGCATATCACTATTGCATAGGTATTTGGTTGAAAACTATGTAAAACATCTTAGCTTCTTATTTTAAACATTTAAACAAAGAATAATCTGCAACGTAGAAAGGGCCGCTGCATCTTTTTTTGCTCTAGCTCTGCTACACAATTCAAAATTTTCAAAAACAGAGGGTTTTTTTCCCCCAGACATGATTTCATGCTTGGACTGGGCTGCGCTGTGTTGTTAGTCCAGGCGATAACTGACACGAGTGCCATTTGTCATCTTCTCTTGTTTTATGTTGACAGAGTTGTCACAATGCACTGTAGGTTGTTTAGCTTAACACTTGTCATCTGTCAGCTCAGACACTGTATGCGCTCAAAGAATTGTGCTGGTTTTAAGGAAGATAAGAGTGGACCTCAAGAAAACAGAAATCTTAGTCTGTTGGAAATATCAGTGCAAGTTTAAAACTCTGCTCGCAATAGGCAGGCATCAATCACAGCAGAAGAAAACGGTCCAATTTACTCCTCTATGCTGTGAGGAGAAGGTGAAGGAGGGGGGTGCCACAAAGGATCAATAAGCCATTGAGTGCTGGATAACACCAGCCCTCAGCTTTAACCTCTCTTCTTTTGTTTCTCCATTTCTGCATACAACAGGAAAATGAGGAAGTAGATTTTTATCTCTGCATCAAGGCCCTGGTTGATAGGTGTGGAGAAGAGGCTGCAGCCATTCACTTCACCGTTAAAAATTTATTGGGAAAAAAGACAAAAAAAGATCAATTAAATACATTTCTGAGCTTCTAGAAGCGACATAGAGGTCTCTAGGGGACGCTCAGATCAACCCGGAGATGAATCCAATCACAAGTGGGAGAAGTTGATGCAGAATTGATTGCAAATCCACAGCTATAATGGAAATTTCAAACTAACAAGACAATGTCCTACAAAACTAATTTTCACATCTGAATTATAGAATGTTTATTAATTTTAGAAAAGCCAGATATTAACAAAGAACAGACAAGATTCAGTGATGGACTCCCTATCTACCTATCGTCCCACCTGTACGGTAAGCTCTCTTCTTGCGGTTCTTTGCTGAATCAGCCAAGGTTCAAACGGCTGGTATGTTTATATCAGTTTGCTAGCGTGTGCATAAAGCAAAAGTCGGCTGTCCTGGATGAAAAAGTTGTATAGTGTGGTTTCTCAGCTGGACGCTGCAGCAGCAAAGGCTCGAGAAATGCACATAATAGATATCACTGTGCCGTCAAACGAGTCCCGACGCAGAGTATTAAGGTTGAAAAGTCACGTGATGCATCTTTAAAGGATTCTTTTGTTTAAAATGTTTAAAGTTTGGAGATGTGTTTAATCAACCTGAAAAATTCCTATGGAATCTTTCTATATTTTATCAGTTTGAAAAGAAAACATATATTTTACCCAAGAAACACCTCCTTTCAGTATCCTTCAGACTTGTAAATCATCACATGGGCTATTCTATTGCAATTAAACTTTTTTACCATTATTACTTCTGACCTCAATTGTCTCGGTTCATTTTTTTTTAGCTGATGAAAGATCAATCAATATAATGCTAAAATAAAAAAATCCTACATTTTAGAGCCAAGGGAAATTTTCCAGTTGCAGTCCATTATACAGAAGGTGGATCAGATTTACAATTTCACTAAAATTACTGTGCAAATTCATGATTTCAAAAACACGATTTAGAAATTCTGAATGTCTACAAGTTTTCCATAAAGATAGATATGCAGTTTGTCTACAAGGCTGGTAAGTTTGGTACATTTAGTCTGTTTTTCATCCTCTACATACTCCCAGAGAACATTTCAAAATACAGGGTTAGAATTTCTAAACATTTGCTATTCATAAAATATGAAAATATCAAATATTCTCTGTAACTAACGTGTATGGAAATCTGCACAAGCTTAAGGCCACGTCATTGAGTTGCCCAAGATTTACTAAAAAGTTTCTACAGATTTGCAAGAAAGTTTGTACCTGAGGAGCAGCGTGGTGGTTTAGAGCAGATTAAAGTGATAAACCGAGTCCACGCAGTGATTCTTGGCTGTCATCTAGTACATATTAACACAGGTTATAACGGTTTTGTGACTGCCAGCGACTAATTTTTTGATGGATAATCACCCGGCTGCAACCAACTTCTACCAACCAACCAACAGAAAATGTGACGTGCATGATGTGGTGATATAATTAAATATAAAAACAAAAAGCACATCTGATCAGAAAACAGAAGCCGTTTTTGTGCGATATACCTTCCAACTCAACACGATCGGACCACAAAAGATGCAGCTGGAAGGAAAACAGAGTTACAACTTTCTGTTTCCTTGAGTAACCAATGCCAAGTGTGTAATTTGCATGCATAATATGCAAAATGGCAAATCATCATGCATTTCTTTTAGGTAACAGGGGATGATAGAAAACAATAAACAAACAACTATTGCTACTTTCTTCATTTAGAACAGTGATCACTTAATCCAGACTCTTGAGACACTGTCCTGCAGGTTTTCAATGTGTCCCTGCATGTTGTCAAGTTCTACACAAGCCTCTTAACGACCCATTATATGAGTCAGGTGTGTTGCAGCAGGGACACTGAAAACCTGCAGGACACTGCCTCAAAAGGTTCATATTTGTTTGATCCCTGATTTAGGGTTTGATTTCATTTAAATTTGCCACTAATTAGATAACATTTTAATCAAAGCAAGATTAGTATATTGGGGAAGGCCTGGTTTGAGCCAGGCTTTTGCCTCTAGCCTTTTTTACATTTCTAAATCTCTTGAGTTTTCACAATTGGCCGGCCGTTTGCATGTAGCTTTAAATCTTTTGAATATGATCAATATTTGTTCTGAATCTAATTAGTGCATAATTTATTAAGCAGTTCAAATATTTAGCTTAAAAAATATATAAAACAGTGCCCTAGCTTAACCCTTTAAACCCTGACTCAAGAAATAATGGGCAGAAAATTTTCATTCTAAAAAAATTAAGTCTTCATTTGCTCCCTTAAAAGGGGAAAAAAAGAAAACATTATTTGCATTCATACCATTTACGTCTGTGTGGGATGTGAACATTCTTGAAGTGCAAAAGATGTCCACCAGGGGGCAGAAGACAAGTATCATACTGTATACAACAGGGATTTGAGTTAAGTTTTTACTATAAAGTGATGCAAATGGTCTCAGAAATTATCAAATGTGATACACGTGTCAATAAAGGGTTAAGAATACTGCTTGATATGTGCACAGTTTCACATTTGTATACCCACATTTGCTTCTGATCCTTTGGAACAATAAAGACTGTTGTTAGTTCAATTATTTTGTTTTGTTGTGATGGATTTGACAGTTTGTCGTCACCTTCTTTCAGTCATCTTGAACTGATCCACATTGAGCTTCAAATACAAGAAAAAGGATCTTTTATTCTAACATTTCCCCAAGATTCTTTACTGAGGATTTTAATAAATCATAACTCAAACTTGCTTATTGCAGAAAGTGGAGTAGGTCTGGTAAATTGTTGAGGATTTTGCAGTCTAGACAAATCATAATATCTCCAAACTGTTGCAAAGGAAAAGACAGATCTTTCATTTGCTGGCATTAGCATTTTTTCTGAATTAATTACTTTATCTAGGCCATTTGAAAATACTTTGTTTAAGCACTATTTAAGTCATATTTTAACGAGAGCTTATGATTACCCACAAAACACTGATTCTTCAAAAAACATGTGAAACACGACGCTGCAGTAGACATGTTGCTCTGATACTACAGGCATAAGCTCCATTAGGTTATAGGAATGTGGGAAGAATGCACTGTGGAAAGTATAGATGTGTTATGATCATCAGTTCTTTCACATCCCCTCGCTGATGTTACGTCATCTTTGCTTACTATGGGCTTTCTTCTCTCATCCATTAGTGAGACAATCCCATCTGCAGGCCTGGTGTCCTTCATGGATGACATTCCTCCAGAGTGGCAGACAGACAAGCTGCCAGTGAGGCAGCCACGCTAACACATAAGGTCTCTACCCTGCCTGACGGGCCAATTAATGAAGAAGCAAAGATGAAAAGACAAGAAAAAAAAGATGCAAAGGGAAGAAAGTCATATATGGTATAGAAAAAAGGGTTTGTTAAGTATATCAGGTGGTGGTCAGCAGCTGCTTGCCAAGACTGAAGAGAACCATTTCACAGATAATGGTAAAGGCAGTTGGCAAATTAAAGGAACACTTGCCTTACCTGGGTAAAATCTTGCTCCCTTAGAGGGAAGTGTCACTTCAAATCAATTTGTAATCACTGTTCTCCGATGTTGAAACATTTCTTTCCTTATATAAGATGTCTTGTTCTCCCTATTGGGCCCCAAGGGGGTCTCTGAAGGGGTTCATGAGAAGGAGAATGATTATGCTAAAGGCTGAAAATTATTTGCTCCTAAAATAACTGGACCAGTCAAAATTCACCAATCAACAGTCCCAATAGTTGTGTTGACCGGAAATCTACAAGAGACAAATCATCTGAAAGTTGCTGTGTGAGTCATCTCTTGATTATGTGCTGGAATGGCAGGTTGCCATTTTAATTGTACTTCATTGTGCATGGTGCGTGGCTTTTTCATTCAATTTACACAAAATAATAATAATGCATATTCAAGAGTGGGGGGAATTAAATCTGCGTCGGTCTGCTTATTTCCCTTTGGTGGAATAATTGAAAATGTGAAGCTCATATGTTCATTTCCACATTCACAACTGATGGAGGATTTTTTAATTATCTGTTATCTGGGTTTTATTTATTGCATGTCTCATAAGTCGTCTGCATGAAGACAGTTTAATGCAAAAATAAAAAAATAAAAAATTTCTTTTTACATACAAATTACAAATAACTTGCACAGTGAAAAAAATGATAATTAGAAAAATATGCAATAATTTTATATATCTCTTTTTATTCTTTAATCTGAGAATCTAGCTTTTGTTCCTGCAACACATGGATGCAAGATGTCACATTGAGGGAATATTGGTTAAAGACAACTGAATGAGAGATCTGTTGTGTACCTTAAGGTCAAGATTATACTTGCTTTTAATTATGCATGTGCGTGTTAATCATGGCTGCCTGGTTTGTGCATATCCTCAGACATTAACCACACGTGTTCGCAGGCTGTAATAACGGAAAGTTTTGAAGATGACACACAGCTTGCTCGATTAAGGCATCTGACATGCCATCTATGATCACGTAATTTTTTCTTCCATGATCTCAAAATGAAACAAATGATCACCTCCTCTATTGTCAGCAACTTTCTAATGTAGAATCCCACAATAACAGGCATGGTACACAAGCATGTGAACAATTACGCTCATGATGTAGCTGGTCGTCTGCGTCAGGGGTTCCCAACTGGGGGTCCCCCAAAGAGCACAGGGGGTCCCGAGGCTTTGAAGATTTACTTGGTATCGGATCGATATTAACATTTTCTGTATCGCCCAGTCTTTCCCCATGTGGTTAAACCAAAAAGCTTTTTCTACTTTTCTCATGCTTTTTACACTTTGTACTACATGAAACAATGCACAAATGTGCATGTGTGTGTCAATTGAAGACGGACATGTAAATATACATGCATCTATAGCAATGAATATTTTTCTGACTTTACTAAATAATATAAATGAGGATAAATCATGGCATGATAGGTGAAAGCTTATCATATTTAGTCTACAGAGTAAATCAAATACGTAGAAAAACCTCCTGTATACAATCTCTGATGCTTGTTAATAATCTTAAATCAGTATTTGTTAAAGGAGACATATTATGCAAAAATCACTTTTATAAGTCCTTGGATTAGTCTCTTACAATGTTCTAAGTCACGA
>JAOXYM010000017.1:26231796-26242508 GCA_028567055.1 Leptatherina wallacei
TAAAATAAAAAGACCTACTGACTTTCATTATTATTTGAAGCTGTGACATAAATACATACAAACTAACAAAAAAGCGTTTAAATACTTTACTGTAAAATCAATTAGATGGGTCATGGCCTCTGACCCGCATAAACACATTCATTGTACCTCATTCACCCTTAGCTGCATTTCCATTACAATTTTTGCAAAGTAAAAGTGATATTTGTAAGATTTTGACAAAGTTCTGGAGTATTTTGCTATTTTTCTTTTTAATTATTTATAAAAAAATTCCGCCTCCTCGTCCATCCTTACATACCGTACATACCGCGCCATCTTTACTTGAAATGAACCAGTCACGTGACCCCCTACGTCTCGTCCGGTGATGTGTAAATGTGAAAAAAAGTGTTTCATTACACTTTGGCGATATATATCTATACCAACATATCTGAAAAACCTCCTCATGAGAGCGTACAAAGGTTTTTATTGTGATATTTAGGTTTCGCACAATTTAAGCAGTAATGTAAACACAGAACAAGAAATCTGATTCATGAACATGCCCATTTAGTGTCTGCTAAATGACTGTATAGTATAGTAACAAAAGAAAAAGCATGCAACAGGAAGCATAATATCATCAGGTAGAAGTTCCTGAATTGAGGATTTTTAGACTCGTTTCACATTTTACATAATTTAATACATTTCATAATAAAACTGCAAAATATTGAACTCGTAGTTTTCAGCTTGCTAAATTAAAATAAATAACAAAAACAATTAAAATGGGTAGCAATTGGATCATATCTGAAATCTCTACAAGATACTAAAATCTTGCTTACGTTTTTTTCCTGCTAAACCTTTTCTTTTCTATAAATGATCAAACATCTCCCCCGAAAAAAACAGACAATGTAAAAAGAAATTCCCCAGATCTGTTTCTGTGTACCTATAATGTATATGATAAACACACATGAAGCTGTAGTACAGACTTATGTAGTACATAAAAGTGACACACTTTGCTTTAAAAGCCCTTAAAATTTCATAATGTCCTTTTTGAAAATACAAGGGTCACACTAAACTTTAACTACATTTCCATCCTTACAGTTATGTTCATTTAAGCAGGACTTTAACTTGTAAAATAGCACTTTTAAAAAAAAAAAAAGTTAAATGTTGCTGCAGCTTCTTTCTATTGAAACAAAGCATCTGACTTCTACCACTGGGTGGGGGTAGTTGCTGTGTGGTTCATACACCCCTGACAAAAGCATCACACACACGCCTGTTTTAACCTCGTTTCCACTTACTGATGTAACAAGAAAAAATCCTCATGCTCACATGGTGTGTGCATATGTGTCACCGTGGTTACCAAATATCATTGCATAATAACACTAGAGGGGAGCTTCCATGACAGATTGGCAGATTAAATCAAAGTCTTGTGTTTGTTTTGCTTTCCATTCACTATACAAACAAACTACATTAGAATAAGCTTCCAAGCAGATTTTGAAATGATATATATGTACTAGCGCTATAATCATCAAGGCTTGTGGGCTGGTGCAGTGGCTGCGATGAACCGAGGTGTAGTGTGTAGTTGTGCTTTAACAGATAAAATGCAAACATTTTTCGAAGAAGTGCAGTCAGCGGCAGCTCCATTTAGATAGTTACTGAACAGTGGCTTGGATCAGATATTTACCTGTGTGGATTAAACCCTATTGCACACGTATACTTCAAGATGTGAGTGTATACAAATGTGGATATCTTATAAGATTTGCTTGAATATTCTCCACCACAAAGCGCAAAACCCTCCATCTCCAGATCCGACATCCCACAGTTCGCATCTGACTCTTTACAACACACGCACATGTAAAACCTTTCCTTTTATTCCCAATCCTGACATAAACCATAATCTTCATCAGGGTCACTGTTTTATGCTCTTTTTAGACGATGGATTACATAAAATGTCAGAAAATAGAGGCAGATGACAAAAGAATTAAAACTCAAATGCATTGCATAAACCCAGAACACACCAAAGCATTTGAAATTTTTGCTTTTTGACCAAATAATCAATAAATGATGACATTTTAGAAAAGTAAATGCTTGCAGTCTCTGGTTTATCAAAACTGCTGTCTGTTTCTGTCATTTTCCATCAGTTAAAGTTACACTATGCAACTAACTGAGCCTAAAAAACACGTGTTTCTGACTTGTTTTGACGGCACCTAGACATTTCTTTACATTCCTGGGGCCATCTTTGCCCTTCAGCGTCCTGAAGCTAAGAAACGTCACTTCACAACTTTGAGACCTTGGATGCTGCGTCCCTCTACAGCTGAGTTTCACTTTACCCACTGCATCACACACTAGCAACTGGATATCAACACACTGGCCATTTTAAATGCGTACCATGGCTAATTCGTCAAAGAAACGCTGGAGTATATTATCAAAGGAAGTGAGAAAAAGGTGACAGAGCAAGAAATATGACAAGAGTAAACATCAGACTGACTTTTACTGGCTGAAGAGAGCTCAGAGTACAGGTAGGTACAAGGAGGATTCAAGATCTTTACTGTCATTATGCAAGCACAACAAAATTTCATGGATCCGTCGATAGGGGCCGCCTCTGAGAAAAGTTCAGTCGCGCTTCTTTGTCTCTCAAAAACAGGCTGATTGGCTTACTATGATTATCAATGAATACCAAAAACCTCCCACAGCCCTTGCCAAAGGACCAATGTCCTCTCTTTTCTGGGATAAAACCCCCCTTCACAAAGCAAAAATACACACACACACTTCAAAGGCACCGCAGAGAAAATGATGCCTGTCTTCCCTGCAGCATCCTGTCATATGAAAGCTGTCCACCCCACATGTACAACATAAAACACACACACAGACTTGCAAACACACATACCATTCATCTTACTATACATCTAAGCCTTCTACATTCAGACAAGTGCCTCTGATATATTTAGAGGGGCTCATTTGATGTTGTGTTTATTCACTTTAATTCATCATAATTAAAGGTTACCAGCTAACTGAAGAGAAACACAGAATGGGGGCTTCTTTGTTTTTTTTCTAAACAGTCATGATTGATCTCCTCTCTCTCTCTCTGCCCTCATCTTGTTGTGACAAGAATTAATTTGCTTTTTGAAAGACAAGGGAAAAAATGGATACAAGAAGAACAGAATAACAGAGAACGTTATAAAGAGGAAGAAGAAGCATTCATCCACGCTCAGAATTGTGTAGGCAAAGACCCTGACAGCCACATACGTGTCTGATGAAGCCGACATGTGCAGACGTGCAGAAGAACGGATTGAGGCGGGAAAACCGAGGTGTGGGAGTAAATCATGCTGTGCTTTTCTCAGAAGTCAAAGGCCCCTGAGCAGGCAGGAATAGGCAGTCAATGGTCACTGGCAGCATGAGGAAATGGATTTAAAATTAATTGTGTCTGTCTGAAGCTTCGGTCAGATATCTAGCCTGACTCCGGAAGGCTGAATGTGCAAGGGTGTTGCTCGTCTCAATCAATGACCCAATGCCCTGACCGTTGCTGCTGTATTTTGCTGCTCACTTTGCCGATCAGTCATTTGGTAAGTCTGTCAGTCACCGAGAGCTCCGTTTCAAAGGCCTTCAATCTTTCCCTTTTAAAATTGGGACTGTAGGCTGTGATACACCATTAGCCTAATTGTTTCAGGAGGACAGGCTTTTATGGATCATGTTTCTGAGAAAAACTAACTAGTTGTGAGTGAGTTGACAGGTCCAGGATTTTTAGCTTGCTAGAGTCAGCACCATTCCACTTTGACTGATTTCCTTCTCTGCTAATAATGGTGCTCATTTCTTCTGAAGCAAATGGCTTTCCCAGCATCTTGCTGAAGAGCAGAAAAGAAAATAGATCATGTCAGAAGAAAACGGATCAAAAAAGTTGAAGAAACTAGATCAGAGCAGGAGTTAAAAATAACCAGCAAAAGCTTGAATTGCCTCTGATGATGAAATGCCATAAAAAGGCATTAATATGCTCATCATGGTTCCAAACAGTTTGTGGTGGGAGATTTGTTGCACGCCTAAAGGTGAAAGTGAAGTATATGAGTCCTTACACTGTGTCACTTAGATTCATGACTGTTGTGGCTCACTGTGACACTGAAATCAGTTTACTGGCATTAAGGAAAAACCACTCAGTCTGGACAACATCCTCATAAATGGAGGAAGTGATAATGAATGAACGCTGGCATGATCAACAGCTTCATAGAGGCACTGAGACGCTGACTCTGGAGGGCAGCAAGGACATCAAGACAAGAGAATCCAGGGATGCATCAAGGGAAATATTTGATCTTCTTATTGGAACTGAAGGTAGAAACTAGAGATTATCTGTGGCTTTGTCTAAAGCATATAAGTAGGGCTGCACGATAGTTCGTTAAACAAAATTGTGATCTCGATTCTCACATAGGCGGGATCTCATTTTTACACACGGCGATTCTGAAGCATTTCAGACGAGCTGCATCATAAACACTTTCCTCCCGGATTTTTATGATTTTTATGCATCCCCAAACGCAGCACTGATGCTGCCTCCGCCCTCAACCCTCAGTGGAGGAAGTCCGCCTGCAGGTCAGTGTTTGGAAAGAGTCTGTGAGAGTTTGCGGAGGAACGTCTGCTCTCTCCGATGATGAGGATTTAATAGATGGAGACTAAAAACCCAAGTGGTAGTGTCGAGTCACCCACACGAACCAAACTCGTGACCCAACACGGTTGGCATTTGACGGCGTGGAAGTATTTTGGATTTAAGCCAGACGATGCAAAACAAAGCAAGTTGCATTGTAAAGCGTGTATGTACTCTGGTTGCAGCGCCGCATCACATTAAACGTCACCACAAAGCTCAGTACGACGAAGCCGTGCAATGTTATGACCGGAATAAACAGAAGTAGAGAAATTGTGAAATATATTTACTTTAAATTGTTTGTCAGTATCTAGATCTGAGCATGTAGTTCATTTTTTTTAAAGATGCTCTTCATCTGCAGACTGCTCCTGATGTTAAAGTAGAGCAGCGAGACATCCTCGGATGAAACTGGGTATAGGATGGGGCTCACACATGGTTCTGCAGCACAACAGTCTGCAATGTAACACCGCACACCAGCCCCTTCTACTGCTTTATAAGATACTTGTGTGATGGTCTCCTGTCATGCAAAACGTTTGTTGAGTCTGAAATGTTTCTCATTTCGAGGATGTAATCATTTTACCATTTTTGATCAGAAGTTACAATTTTAAGATTGGATAATGACAAAGTGGGCATTTTCACTGTATTAGTAAACAAACAGGGTATTCTTTCCGCCAGTGTTCAGTGACAATGAGGGGACCCCCTGCTAATTAAAGCCCGAACCCTAAAGAAGGTGAACAACACAGTAATGTGCTTTGCGTTTTATGTCAAAAAGAGCTGCTTTCACTTGAGTCACAATTATCAGTTGATCTTCAGTTTTTTCTCTCAACATGGCCACGTCATCGTGAAAGTGTTGCTTTATTTGGAGAAACGAGGGAGGCAACAGTGAGAGATTTTGTGTGTCATGAATGTAACTGTTAACTTTCTGTGAGCCTGGCTTCAAAACTCATTTCTATGATCAACTACAAATCAGACTAAATATTTTCACTGATAAAAAGGATACAGAAGTCAAATTTACCTCAAAAAAGAGGCTGACATGGTCCAATAACGTTAAAAGATCTCACATATTGAAGATAAGAGTCAGACATTCAGCAATGCTCCAAAAATGCCGAACAGCCAGTTCGCTTGGTGTTAAAGAGGCGTCCAATGCTTCTTTGCTTCAGTTCTTCTGTCTTAGACTGAGGTGTCATTTACATGTTTGTGCAGAAGCTCAGGACAAGCTCGTAAGGGGATCCATTTCATTTGGCTCAGGTGTGTTGGAGCAGATAAACATGTACAACCCACAGGGCAGCTGCCCCAAGGACTGGACCGTGGAGAATGCTGAGCTAAGTCCTTTCCATTTTCTTTTTTAGTCTCAAATTTGAAGTTTTACGGCTTCAGTCCGACTCACATTCAAGTCTCAAGTCCTTCATTTGCAAACCAGTTTTTTTCCCATAAATGACAAAAAGTCTGACTCCATTCACAGAATTTTCCCTATTAACAGTTTTCTGAGGAAAATTTCTTAATTTTGAGCAGAAAATGAACACAACTATCCCAACGTGTCCTATTATTTAAAAATAATTAAAAAATTGTTCACACGGGAACAAAAGAGTTTGGTAGATTTAGCCACACAGTGGTGGCTTCAGGCATCTGCTGCTGACTCTGTTCAGTATATATTGATACAAAGAATTCCTTAAAACTCAGAAGCCCTGAGTGGAACGGATTTATACATTATTCATCCGTGTTGCCCTCTTTAACAGAAGACATTGAAAACGAAGCATTGTGTTGAGAACTCTGTGTCGATTATCTCAATTAGATTCTCATGGTAAATGTTTGCGGTGTCCAGGCCGTCTGTGGTACGTCTCTATGGTCTGCTTCATATTCTCACATCATTCTTCACCTTCCCAAAACCTTGTTTCTGGTGTTTTTTGATTTGATTAGTATTTGGGAATTGAGTCGGTTTTCCCTTTTCATTACTTGAGGTGTATTCTAATTTGCAATTAGCTGACAATGAACAGCACAGCAGATCAAAGAAAGTCAAAGTAGCTGACAAATGAACCTTCAGTTATTGGATAGCAGTCAATACCTGATATTTAACATGAGTTTGTCACCAATGATCTGGCTTAACTGTAGCACAACCGGCTGTGAAACGTCCTTACCCGTCGGGTGCTCAAAAAAATTTAACTCCTTTTAGCACAGTCAAACCTAAAACCTCCATCTTTACTTCTTAGAATGAGAAATCAGCTTCTTGAAAGAGCTTCTAAAGGAGAGCAGGCCATCTAGCACTCATGAGGATTTTTGGTAGTACATGGTACTCAAAAGCCAGACAGGAACTGAACAGAGAAAAACACACATCACAGCAGGATGCAGAATTTGAATCCATGAAAATCACAACGATGTTGTGCTAAAAGCAGAGCCTGCAAAAACAGCTTTACTCACAGGGGAAGACCATCAAAGAAGCTGCAGATACTTGTGATGCTTCGTATAAAAGTATCAAGCTTTGATTCCCCCTAACCCTCCAAAATTTAATGATGTATCCAAAAACGCTTATTTGTATCATGGCCATTCAGACTGACTGTTCTAGCATTTCCCAGAAAAGGAAATGCTAGAATTTCTCCTGCGGGAGACGTGTTTGTTTACCTCATTCTAAAGCTAAGGCGGAAATACCCAAAAAAAAAAAAAAAAAAGAGTCATTGTTTCTCCGATTCATTACTCGGATGGCATATGGGATTTTCTAAGGGATCAGCTGTTTGTTAGAATTTTTACCGTCTGCAACCAGCTGAAACAGAAAAGTGGGATGCATTTGAGCTTCATGAAATATTCATGAGTGGAGTTTGTAAAGTGCCACCAAACTCTGCAGCTGGAAAAAACCTGTTTACTGTCAGAGTACCCTCACCTAAACCCAGCTGCAGCATGTAAATAAAAGTTTTAATTAATAAAACCCCAATAAAGGTGACTGTGCTGCACCAAACAAGCTGTGGCAAGTCAACAAATACAGTAAGAAACCTGTGCTTGCACATATGAAACACATCTGGGCGCGTGTGGTTTTTCTGTCAGGGTTTCTCATTCACTCTGAGCAGGTATGACGTTTCAGAGGTTTGAGTTGTTATTGATGGAGAAAATTTACTCTTGTGTGACTGCGTAATATAGCAGTAAGGACAGTAATAATGATAATAAAGATATTGACTATAATTCAAATGGACTTGTCAATTGACCATAAGGGTAGTGCAGAAGAGCCCAGCAGAGTCATTTGTAATTATCCTCAAAATATGTGCAGCATCCAGCTTTCAACTCAAACTATTTTGATCATGAGTCTGAAAGTGAAAAGGACTTCATCAGCTTGACCTGCAAAGATTTATCCACTGCAAGAAAAGCACACATGCGTGTTCCACTTCCCAACACACACTTTTACTGCTGCACCGCGTCTCCTGCAACAAAATGTTTAGTCATCTGTGAACCTCAATCTAAATTGAACTCCCAATTAAATATTTACAGCTTCCCAGGAGCTCTCGGTAGCGATTCGAACAATACTCCTCACATGAAAGAAACACAGCAGGTTTTTAGATTTCTAATTATGAATTCTCAATTGTCTCCTGGTGGAACTCACGTGTGCTTTTAATGAAGGAGCTGCCCTGGTTTCCTCTTTGTGTAACCATGTTTGGTTTAAACAGCTCTCAACTTGAACACTGGTAATTTGTTATGTGGACTCTTTAAAACATTCCCTTTATGACCTCTGTTTGTGGCAGGTCTGCTAGGCTATATTAAGCACAGTGAATGTGGCTTTCATTTAATGGGAATTTGGCCTCCAGCTCTGCTCACCTCAATAATATCAAGGGATTATTTTAGTCTCTTCACGAGTCTCTCTTCTTTTTTGGGATTTTTTGGGTCTTAATTAAAGTCTCCAAGGACTTTCGTGATGAAAATCATGTTAATATTTTGGTATTTTTGATTATGCATATGGCTAAATTAGCAAAGCTCTCCACATCGAGCTGATTTTCTCCCTTTACAGAGATGACGTAATCCTTTTAGTGGTCCTATTTGCTGTCTTTATTATTCATTTTGTATCCCGCAACTTGTCTGACTTAAATTCCGCAAATTCTGATTCATCTGTCCACCATGTTATCTTCATCTGTCCTCGTCTCCATTAGTTCTTTTACATGACTGCTCATTCACTTCTCCCTACTTGAAACAGACATCATTATTTTAACTTACCATCACACCATCCGTACTCTCATCCATCTCTCTTAATACGTTTCTCTCAGCTTCTCCAGAACATCCGGACATTCTCCATTCTTATGTTGTCTTCATTTTATGTGATTATAAGTTTATCTTTTTCTCCTTAGTGCCGCCTTCTTTTTGAATCCTTTCATTCATTTCTTCAAGTGTTTTTTTCTCTCTGACATTTCCAATCATGACAACTTTCCTGTTATTTTCATCTCAACTTGAGCTGAATTATGTTCACCCAATATCAATTTATCTTTGCTCCCCTCTTAATATAATTGAAAAATGCCCTAATTACATAGCATCCACATCCTACTGATGAATGTCACTGTATTGTATATGATATAAAGACTGTTTCATTAAAAACTGTGTGCCCGCTAACAAAATGCTTTGTTTATGCAGCGCTCGCCTCCATAATCACACTGTGTTACTTTTCCCTCAGTCAATGTTCCACAAAGCATATTCCTAAGAGGGTAAGCATATATTTGCTGTCATGCATAACTTTCCAAAATGGTGGGTTCTCATGCTCAGTCATGCTTTAAGTGTAGTTTAGTTTGATCAAAAGCAAAAAGTCCTTTCAGCGTTGGCGGTATCTCGTCATGCAGGTGGTTTCGGTCCCACTGAGGCCTCTCTGCTGAAAAACCCAGTCAAATGGAGGCAAGTAGAATTTGGTTTCTGGTGCTGGCTGAATGGTTGGTTGGATTAATGGCTTTGTGGATTGCGTGTTTGTGTGTGTTTGTGTGTGTGTGTATGTGGGGACTGCAACTACTTCAACTTTCGTTACTGCTGCTGTCTCTCGGTCATCGAAGCCACACGCGAACGCGGTCAGAGAGAAATGATTTTTCATCACAGTGCTGGCATGTCAACGCTAACCTTTAGCTGTGATAGCAGTAAATTAAATTACTTTCAAAAGCTTGCTGGGACTGTCATCAAAACAAATTGAATTTCACAATGATGCGTTTGTATTTTAAAGGTATTAACACCAACATGGATGCATATAATCCTCTGACAAGGTTTTTTTATTTGCACTACAGCTGCTACCCACTGCTTTCACTCAATTTGCATTTGGATGAGCAGGGGTGTATCAATATACAATCCACTCCCTGCTGAAATCAATTCTGAATGGAACGAATGTCAAGGGATGCTTCCCTAGTGGGGTAAACCTGCTCAGCTCTGTCATGTTTTTATTTATTTAACTCGAAAAAAACTGTTGCTCCCATAGTTAAAACTAAGACTTGTCATGACTGCTGTTACAGCAATAAACTGGCAGTTAAGGTTTGTCGAGCCGTTTGGTCTGATATAGGAAACAACTTTGCCAAAGTACTGATGTTTTGAGAGCATAGTCTTTAAAATCTGAGAGTTTGATTGCAGTGGACATTACAATGACAAAGTAAATACCATCCGTCTTCCAGACATGCTTTATCCAATTCAGGGTCACGAAAGAGCTGGAGCCTTTCGCAACTGCCATCAGTTGAGAGGCAGGGAACACCCAGGACAATCACCAATTAACCTAACATGCATGGAAACCCAGAGAAAACCCACACATGCATACTGCAAACTCCACACGAAGAAAGCAACAATACAGACCAACATACCACCTTACAGCTCCAAAACATACACCATTCATTTCAACACACACGCACGCACGCACGCACGCACGCACGCACGCACGCACGCACGCACGCACAGGGTGATTTGTCAGTTTTTTTTGTGTTTTTTTTCAGTCAGCCTGGATTCTTTTTCTGTTGTCCTGTAAATAAATACTTGCACATAAAATGTGAATGCTGATGTGAAAAAAACGTTTTTTTTTTCCAACCAGTCATTTTTTTCAACTGTTCAATCAAAAGGAAGACATTCAGTCAATCAGGGTTTAAGTCACTTTAGCTACAGACATGACAGAATCTCATTCATTCAAACATAG
>JAOXYM010000017.1:26266036-26276059 GCA_028567055.1 Leptatherina wallacei
ACTCAGCCCTGGACTCGAACCAGCGACCTTCTTGCTGTGAGGCTGCGGTGCTAACCACCACACCACCGTGCAGCCCTTGTTCCCATGCAGTTTTTTTAAAATGACACAATCCACATTCACACACTACAAGTTTGCAGCGGAAGAGTCAACACGTGTATTTCAGTCACAACGGAAAATTATTAGTAGCAAAACCAACACAAACCCCAGGGTGAGATAGTCAGCAGCACCTCACTCTTATAGAAAAGTATACAGTGAAAGAGAATATACTCAGAAGTACAACAGGGTAAAAAAAATCCACTTGAGATTAAATTAGGTCATATAGCTGGTGTGCTTCAGTTCGCCTGTTCTAAAGAAGGTTTCAGCAGAGTGTAATGAAGGTTAATTATGAGGTGTCCCAAAAAAATGTTAAGTAAAAACTTCTCCCCATGTTACCTTCTCTTCTCTGTTAGTATTTCCTCCTGTAATACTGTGCATAGCACATTCAACTAGCTGGCCACTACACCATGTTCAGTTCCAGCTTTCTATGGCTGCCCTTTCGCTTGTTTCTCAGCTCATATATCACAGCCAGCCAGGGCCCTCGACATGCCAGAGCCCTGCATTTGAAAACACATTACTTTTTAAGACCCCCTGAGAAATTGTGAGAGGAGGAAGAGTAATGGAGCTTTCCCACTCTCTCTTGTAAAGCACCCGCTGTGCACATATGAGATTGTGTGTCGTCGGTGTGTCTAAATGCATTTTGTGTGTTTGTGTGTGTTTGTGTGTATTTGGTTCGGAGGCTGAAACAGACAATAAGAATTAGCATTAAAGTCGGACAGGTTTGTATTGTTGTGTTGTTATTTCCTGACATATGGAGAATCTACCACTGCATAACGTCAGGTTTGTGTCTTCAGGGTTTTTATTATCCTTGTGTAATTTGAGAAGAAGTCACTTTCATGTGCAGGTTCAGTTTTTGCTTGTTTTTGTGATACAATGGTAGTTTGATATAAAAGATGTTGGGTGTTTTTTTTTTTTTATATCTGACCAGACACACAATGTTACAATTAATATTTCATTCTGGTTTGTATGATTTAAGCTGTCCACACCGTGTGGTGCCGAAGGAATGTTGGATTACAGAAACAGAGCATTACTTGAAGACAAGAGTTAGTGAGTGAGGAAAATTTCAAGAACTTTGAAAGTTTGGTCGAGTACAATTGCAAAAACACTGTGATTAAAAAGTCCATGTTTCTGTTTTGGTTCAGTTATTTAAAGGATTATCCAGATAGCCTCCTGGCACAGGTTGGCTGAATAAATAAATGTATTTTTAGTTTTAAAAGAAAAACCCCTCACAGGGACTGAACAGCAGCCAGCAGGGAATACAAACAAACAGACGGCGTTTTCAGAGTCCAAGCAGTAAAGTCTAACATGGAATAATCTTATATCCTAAAAAGGCAAGAAATGTTGTAAACAGCATCAAAATACTAGTGGGAAGCAATCAGGAGAAGAGGAATGGAAAACAGGCAGAGGAGCAGGGCTGGAGAAACATTCAAAATGACAAGGGAAAAAAACAGAATTTCATACATACATAGAGAGTGTAAGAGGACAGAAATGGGAACAATCACGAAGAAGAAAACAAGAGCAGTATAAGGAAAACACAATGAGAGTACTAAGGAAACTACAGATACAAAACAACGACTAAATGGCACTCGGACCACCCAAAGAGAGGAGGACTTGGCCCTTTTCACACCGTTTATTGAAGACGGGACTTGTGTGTCCTTGTTGAAAATGATCTACTATTGATAAAACTCTTAAGTGGTGGATGGAATAGTTGGCTGGACCAGTGATGGTATTTTCCCAGTTGTCAAACCGGTGAATGTGTCCTGTCCATAGTGTTTCCCATGGCCGGGTATGGTACACACACATGACACTAGTCTTCTCGTCGACAACGTTTGTGGCTGGAGCGGCTTCAAGCTCCGGTGCCGCGTTTCCTTTATCTGCACTTGGTATGATGTCATAAATTACAGGTTAGCTAACTAGTGGCGTCGGCTAATATATGCTGCATCATCACCTTTTAAAGCCTGACCCAAGAAAAAAATTAGGAGAAAAGTCAATTTTTTGTTTTTATTTGGGCCTTTAACAAAACGTAAAAAAATTACAAAATTCAATTTTTGTATATTTATCATTTATTCGTGTGTGATGGATTCTGAACAGTTTTTACCATAAAGTGATGCAATAGGTCTCAGAAACTGTATGTATCAAATATGATACATATGGCATTATAGGGTTAATTGTTCTTTATCAGTGCCATTGTCCAAATGATGGTAAAATACACCTCAAACAATAGCAAGCTAGCTAACATCCACACTAAAGAGGCCTCTTAATTCTTCATAAAGTGCTGTAAGTGAGCTGCCTGCCTGTTAAATTTTGGACTGAGATTGGTTTTAGCCGCCTGCAGCCTGAACAGGAAAAAAAAAATGAGATAAATGGATGGATTGTGTGCATTTTTTCTACATTTTGCATGCTTTAATTACTTGAGGACTTTGTATTATTTTAAGCAAATTAAAAGATAACTTTTGATGCATTTAGAGGTCATTAAAATTTTGAAATATCTGGAAATTAATCAAATCTTAGACCATCTTAGTCCATTAAGAATGAGCAATCTTAGACAATGCTTGACCTTAATGGTCTTTTATCAGTGTGCGTTTAAACACATGGATCAGCACTTTTCACTTTGGGTTTCAACAAATCAATGAGGCCATGATCAACAATAAATCAAACACTTTCAAATTTACCGACCTCAGAGGCTTCAAGGTAAAAAGATCATTTCCAGGATCCACCAGTGAACTTTCTGGTGATCACACTGAATCTCTTTGACAGATAAAAGGTGATTTTTATTTTCCCAGAGTTTCACACTCAGGGGAGACTTCCTGTGAGGCTCCTCTGCTGTGACAACGGCTCTTTTTCACCATCAAATCTAAGACACTCAGACGGATCTCTACGGGGCATTTCCTCCTTTCTCTCTCACGCTCTGTTGTTCCCTCCTCCCACTTTATTTCTACATAAGATAAAACTCATCATTGTGGTTGGAGGAAATGCAAAGGGTATAAAGAGACAGACAACAGTGAAGAGAGGAAGATGTCTGGAGGGATCACTCAATGAATAGAATGACAGAGAGGTAGCACAGACAGAATGTTATCCTGTGATCATATTTCTCTTTTTGCTGAAGATATTTTTCTCAAGTAAAAAGAAATGTAAAATGTTTGATCAACAAGGAACATTAAGCAAGAAATCCACAGAAACCCTCATTTTGCTTCTGTTAAACTGCCTTATTTCAACCAATTTTTTAAAATCTTTTTAGCTTCTCCTCTGAGGTGGTAAAACAAATCCAACAAAATAACCCAAGTCTCAACCTAAACGGTCAACCTATTCTGGTAGAGACATTGGTTCAGATTCACCGGGCAAAATGTCTTTTTCCAGAACAGGATTTTGCGTTGTTCTATCTGAAGTTTCCTGACATTCTGGGTCAGATAACGTAAACGTGTTCTGTAAAGGGTGGTACGCAGATACTGCTAGGTGCTGTACTTTGCGACATAATGGATTTTGCAGGGATAAATGCCTATGCTTTCTTCAAGAAGTGCACTGGCTCCTGAATAGTTTACAGGAGGGGTATCATGTCATTTTGAGGCACAAAGAACCCTTTTATAGCATTATCAAATAACTGTGTTACCTTCATTTGTTTTGAAAATGCTGTATATAGAAAGAAACAACTAAAAAGAAATTTAGCTTGCATATGAAGCCTTGAAAATTCACCTCTGTGTCTTTAGGATGGGGGGGGGGTAAGGAGTGCTCTGCTGGAGCTGAGCTCGGCAATGGAGGGGGAGGAGCTTTGCGGAATAGGAGGTGCTATGCAGTTGCATTGGTTTTTGCTCCCCTCGGTGGCTTCCACAGGCAATTCAAGGATTTCTCAAATATGCATGAATGAGTGAAAGCAACCTGTGGAATATGTTTTTGGGGAGGGAATGACATGATAACATGATAAAAGGCTAAAAAAAAAGTCAATTTTGCATGTTACCCCCCCTTTAAAGGAACTTTCTGCAGCAAAATAAAATACATTGTACTTCCATAATCCTCTCAGGAGATGCAACTTTTGCAGGTCTCATGCAGTTGCTCTCAAACATAATTATGGGTTTTTACTCCCTGCATGGTGGGAGCAGCAGAGCCTGAGCAGAGCCTGAGCAGAACAGTTGCAAACTCTGCATCAGTGTGCAGAGTGCTGTGTTAATGCACTGAAGAGGTGGATTTTAAACCCACCCATGATCTTTTCCTAAACATTACCAAGGATATCGTGTTACCTTAACCTAACCACATTGTTTTGTCCAAGGTGGTTTTAAACATCCCACATCTTGTTCATTGTTTTAAACTTTTTTCTTCTCTCTTTCTTTCTTTCCTGTGAAGCACTTTGAGTAGCAGCTGTATATATATATATATATATATATATATACATATATATATATATATATATATAAAGAAGCTTGTGCACACCTCTGAGATTCCAGGAGCTTTAACAGAACTGCAACTGGTTGTTGAGTGGTAGCCAGCGGATGAATGAGCTTCATGACTGTCATTCTTAGCAGGCTGTTAATTGTTTTCATGATAAAACTACACCAAAGGTGCTGTTGTACCTCCTGCAGTGTAGAAATGAGAAATGTCCTCTCTAGGCTATTATATCAGGTTATTTTTAAACAAATAGCTAATGGCTAATGAGTCATTAATATGCTATGCCTAAAGTGGTTTTGAAAGACACTAATCTGCAGTGGTTACTACATAATGAGTTTTATAAAGGCGACTTTTAACTGCAGAAACAAGGCAGACAGAGTTGCTGGAAGGAAAGCAATTGAGAAACGGCTGAGGTAAAGTCGGCATTGGGAACAGAAGTCCAGAGGAAATGTCACGGGCCCCTGCGGAGGCATACGTATAGTGTCAGTATGATCCTACACATGCGCAGATGCACACACTTGAATGTTGCAGTGATGATAGGAACCTGAAAGGTTAATTAGTCATCATGGGGGGGAGACTGAAAGGATGTCAGTTCAGCCTGTTTCTCCATCATCAGCCTCTTGCTGTCTGCAGGCCTCGGCTCCCTGCTGTGGGTTTTTATTCCAGGAAAAAGGAAAAGACCACTTGAAGTCTAAATTAAGAAGCTGAATAAAATTAATGGGTTTGCTTATTACAGAGAAGGAGACTCGACGGATGGAAACCTGAAAGGTATTATGGAGAGATTGCAATTGGTCTTTAAACCCAAGTGGAATATGCTGACACATTGGGAGGATGGTCAGATTGTACCTCCATTTATCAACACTGATTGACACATGCCATTTTGTGTTTTATTAATGATGTATAGAATCACTTAATGAGCTCAATCCATCAATCAGCTTCGACTGAAGGAGAACAGGACTATCTCCTGAACCTCTGTAGCTGTTGATGACAGAATCTTCAATTATTGGTTGTACTGATTTCAAATAATCGAGAGTTTTTCTTGTAATCTAAAATTCCAGACAGTAATTTGGATTTTTCATTTAAAAATATGAAATATTAAGACTAAGGTCAGGCGTAATTCTTCCAATTCATGTCTGCATTGTTAACAGAGATTTTAGATAATTTTATGTGCAGAAACGGGAGCATCCATCATGGCAGCATGAAAGGTACCGGTGCAGTGCAGATTTCAACAACAAGAGCTTAAAAGCATCATATTATCATTAAATCTCATGAGGCGAAAAGCAGAAGTCTGTTACATTAGAGGAACAAACTGAACAAGATGATAAAAGATGTCAGATCAGAATGAAGACTTACTTTTTAACTCTTGTTGTGGCTGATACATAAATAGAAGTACTGCGGGATAGTATTCAAAACCAACACAAGAAAAACCCAGAATACACTTTTTTCCCTGCTGCACAGATAAAGAAAATGTTTTTGGTCGTACTTGTGAGAAAACAATTCAGACTTGTGGGCCCTTTAACATTAGCATATTGTTATTTATGCCAGCACGCCTCGACAGTGAGCGGTAAATACATTCTAATGGCTGATAACAATGTCGGCTTCAAAATGAATACTTAATTAACTCAAACCTCACGCTGTCTCTTTGTTGTAACACACATGTAACAAAAAGAATTATTGATAAGTTAATAGCTAATTTAATTAAATTCTCATAACTATCATCTCAATTCTTTCCTGAAGGTATGTATGCATTCAAATGCTTATGTGTGCCCCAAATACATCCCAGTCACTGCTTTAGGAATCATATGATAGCACTGGTTGTATTAAGCCGAGTTGAGTGATTAAAGGATGGGTGGGATCCAGTGTTAATGAATGGTGGCAATCTGACTTTTTTTGAACAGTTGGCTTAAGCAAACTTATATAAGTATAACTGAACCAACTGTCCCAGAAAATGATCCAGTCAATACTACACAAGTCCTTAGAAATCAACCTTCAATCAAAGTTATGCATCTTATGATAAAAAAAAGAGATGGTTTCAGATGTTGTATCCACATCTTCATCAGGTTCTTCACTGCAGCTCTGATTCAAGTACAGCATTCCCAGGGATTACCACAAGGATGCAGGGTTTCCTGTTGCTGTCTCATTAGTCACAGGACTAAAGGCTTGGTTTCAGCAAAATAAAACACTGATACAAATGATTCGAAGGGAATTTTTAAACAACAAAAGAACCCCAACTCTTTCCGTATATGCACTGAAGCTTCGATAAGAGCCTTTTCTTTCCTCACATCCTAGCCTGAGCTAACATGTCATGGTAGCTGAAGCTTTCCTGAAAATAAACTAAAACACAGGAATATATTCATAAACAGTCCTACTAAAGCTCTCACACACCTTATAATTCTGTCAGGATGGGGATCACATGCATATTATCAAGCAAATAAAATACGAAAGACCAAATCTGCCCCAGTTTGTTTTCCTAACAAACCAGATCAGCTAAGGTCATCCAGCATCACATTATATTCGTAAAGGAGAGCTTAACCAAATATTTTACAATTTGAAAATGTTTCATTCAAGTCTCCATGCAAACATCTCTCCCCTCTACTTGTGTGTGTGTGTTTGTGTGTGTGTTTGACTTGAGAGAAAGTCTCTTAGCTCTGCCTTTGATTATCAGAGAAGAAGACAGAGAGCCTGAATTCAGACACCAAGCCATTAATCTGTGACTGGGTCTGAGAGATGTGGGAGTCTTCAGTCGAGGCCTGCAGGGAGTTATCAGCTCGTTTCAGCCCTGTCGCAGCCCAGGCCCACTGCTGAGCCCAGACCACTGCGAAAGAAACACGCCGGCCAACGGCCACCTGGGGGCAATGGCTGCGGATGTTGATGTGAAGAGAAATTCAACTGATGCAACTGTTGTAACAAACAAAAAATGATACAAAGTTAACTTTGTTCATTTAAACAACAAGAAATCTGCTCATTAATTACTAAAACAAGCTTGGATTGTTCACAGTACTGGTTGGCAGTTTGTTCACCAGCAGCTACTGATGCTGGAACCCATGGCTGCAGAGAAAAAACTGCATATAGAGTGCAACATACAGACTAAAAAGCACTGGGTTTTGTAAATGGCTGAATAAGAAACTGATTTTGAAAAACTTTGTACAACTAAACCAAGATTCTGTAGATGTGTGGACAGTTTACAATTTGATATTAGCTATGACTGTCATAGATAGGTGCTTTACAGCAGGAGTGTCCAAAGTTGGTCCTTGAGGGCTGCTGTTCTGCAGGATTTAGATATTTCCTGCTGCAACACACTTGAACTTAACAAATTCTTGAGGAGAGCCATTTAAATTGAATCAGGTGTGTTGGATCAGGAAGACATCTAAAACTGGCAGGATAGCGGCTCTGCAGGACTGGAGTTTGACACCCTTGTTTTACTGGAAACTGTTGTGTTTCAGCAGCTTCATACGCCACAATGACTATTTCTAAAAAATGCCAAAATTAAAAAAAAAGACAAAATCTTCATATAGAAGGGAAAAAAATGAAGTTTGCAATTATACAGAAAAAAAAAAGATTCTGATGCAAAACTGGAATTGTGTCCAAAAGAAAAAGAGCATCATGCACTTTCCTCTACCTTTCTAAGAGTCGAATGGGAGGCAGAGCCTTCAGCTATCAGGCCCCTCTCTTATGGAACCAGCTCCCAATTTGGGTTCGCAGGCAGACACCCTCTTTACCCCCAAGATCAGGCTTAAAACCTTCCTTTTTGATAAATCCTATAGTTAGGGGTAGTTAGCCATCCCTTAGTTTTGCTGCCATAGGCTTAGACTGCTGAGGGAAGTCCCATGATGCACTGGGATCTTTCTCTTCATCTTTCTGCTCCTTATTTTCCATGGAAATAAACACATGACAGTATCAGCATCATTAACATATTTCTCCTCTCTCAGCAGATCTCCCTGGATAAAAGCTGTGATGTCTGTTGGTCTCTCTTTGTCCTCTCCACCCCAACCGGTCGAGGCAGATGGCCGCCCTCCCTGAGCCGGGTTTGCCTGAAGTTTTTCCTTCCTGTTAAAATGGAGTTATTCCTTTCCACTGTTGCCTCTAGCATGCTCAGGATGGGGGCTTGGATCAAAGTCAAGATTCGATGCAATCTGTTGGTTCCCTATGCTATTTGTTATGAATTGGCTTGTATGAATACTGACAACTGACAACAGATTGGCTTGAATTCATTGTCTGTTAAGTGCCCTGAGATGACATTATTGTGTATTTTATACAAATAAAGATGAATTGAATTGACTGAACAAACCGTCATTGTGTTTGGAAAGAAAACCTCGAGAAAAGCAAAACAAAACTATTTTCAACAGGAGAAAAAAAAAGATGTTTTAAGAATTGCTGTGATTATTCTTTAATGTAAGAAACTACTGATCATTGTTCTTCTGTAAAAGCAGGCACAATCGATCCCAACAAATTTGCAAAAACAATTTCCAAAGCACAAACTGTGGAAACGAAGAAGCACAAGTGTAATTCTGCAGAACCATTCACATCTTTTCCTGCTGCATGAATTCAAAATGTAAGAAAAACTTGTCAACATCACATTGGAAGAAAATATTTAGATGTGCTGTGAAGATGGGGAACTGGCTGTAGAGATCATTTCCACAGATTTGGATTTTCTGTTTCCCTGTAAAACAGTTGATAAGAATTTGTCCTGTAAGGTTAGAGCAGGTTTTCTGAAACGGTGCCTTGTGGCCATCAGATAAATTAAAACACAGCACGTTTTGGTCTTATCTGCAAGAACCAAAGCAAAACAGAAAATCGGATTCCTGTGTTGAATAAGCTTAAAGCTATTCAAAATTTTCTTTTTAGCCATTTGTCTCCATGTCTTGTATAAATGCAAAAGTTTAATCATTTAAGTAAACAAACCCTGAAGTATTCCTTCCCCTTATTCTGTGTTCAACAGTAAATGAAAACCTCCACTTAAAAAGACATGCATGATCTATAAACTCTCAGGTTTAGTGATTTAATTTTGGTTAAAACTATTTTAGATAAATCTGGCTTTTTATTTTTGAACCATTGGACTTTAATGATGGCAGTTTTGGATCTTTTTATGCTGAAACAAAGAGGCATCTTCTCTCCTTTGTTCTTCTGATCCATTGATGTTCCTCATTTTGAAAGCACAATTTTTCTTGATTTTTTCTTTTTAACTTTCTTGCCCTCTAAATGCAGTTGTGGTTGTGTAAGGGTTTTTACATAACTGATGGGTGACATCATCGCCGTACTTTCATGCACAGAGAAAACCAGGATACTGGAGGGGCTGAGAACTTTTCATTTATGTTTACTTTAACTGCAATTTCCTGGTTATGAAAACTTATTTACATGAAGTCTGAGCTGTGGTCAGATTGCTCACATACCCATAAGTTTTAACCGAGTTGGGGATGCGTTTGAAGATGATTCTACAGGAAATCAGCTTGAGTTCAGCCCCTCCACACAGCACAATGTGGTGGAAATTTCCATCTACTCATATATGTCATGACATTTTATTCACTATATCTCATGTTTTTCTCAATACTT
>JAOXYM010000017.1:26285105-26297627 GCA_028567055.1 Leptatherina wallacei
CGCAACCTGTACCACGTGATCCGAGAATGTCAGGAAACTAAACCCGGGGCTGCAAAAATAGACAAAAATATTTTTTTTCTCTGTTATTTACATGGGCTACTAAATGTGAAGATCATTTTTTAAATAAAAATTCACATAGTTATTGCGAAAATCAGGGACCAGCAAAGCTTCATGATTTTATTTCAGTTATTGAATCTGCAAATTTCAATTGTTTAAAGACCGATACTTTGTTTTTTCCTGTTTATATCCTACTAAAACTGACGAAAACTAGACTAAAACACTTTTGAGTTTTCATCGACTAAAACTATCTCATGTCGAAATGACTAAATGTGACGAAAACTAATATGTATTTTCGTCAAAAAGACTAAGACGAAAACTCAAATGGCTGCCAAAAACAACACTGGTTCAGACAAGCAGACAGGCTTTTATCTACATGTAGCCTCTTCATGAATTCACAGGAATATTTCAAGATCGCGCATGATTTTGTTGTTTTAGCCAATAACAACAATGGATGATCTCATGGATCCAGCAGAGAGGACTGCATTCGTGGGTGCTCCGTTTCTGACACGCTCCCGTTGTAAGCTGGCGTGCTGCGGAGGTCGGAACGATACCGTGGCGCAACACAGCTGGTGGAAAGGAGCCTTGGGGTTCTGCTTGGTTTGCACTAACCATTTGTTTGTCCAGACCACATTTATTATAAAATGGTTTGCTTTTGCTCTAATGTTGCACAGTGTAGGCTTTCACTGGATGGCATAAAATATACAGGGAATCTCTTTATGTGGATGCTTTTAATTGGTCTTAACTCCTTGAATTTTAATTTTGGGTTGAATTTCCCGAGGCAGTCAGTTCAAGAGGAATTCAGTCTTTTTAAAATGTCTTTACTGTGATGAAGAAATTTGTTTAGTTCCTTTTTAAACATCCATTCGAAATCAGAGGCATCTCAAACTATTGTTTTCACACCCCGAGATGTCACTTTAGATCTGACTCAACACACCTCAGAAGAGAATGCCGTTCCTAAATTTTGGGGAGTTTTTTTGGTATATTACATTTTGGCACAATCCAAAGTATCATTACACTCACCCCCCCATTATTCAGGGATAAGATGTCCCTTTTCTTTTGAGGAGCAAGGAATACTTGACATTTAGACCTCCACCCAGGGTTTTTAAGGCCATTCAGATGGCGCATGACCTTCAAACATTTAAAAGAAAAGCACCTTGTCCGTCATAATGGCAAGGGAATTATAATTAGACCTTTGCCTGTTCCTATATTGAAAAATATGGGGACAAACTTATTTGGCAAGACTAGATCAATCCATCTAGTGAGTTGCAGCAGAAGAAAAGTACAACAGTCTTACTTCTGTCAAACATACCCTAAATTTAGCTCTCACTGCAATGCAGGTGACAACCCATAGCCGGCAGCAACTCTCCCTCTTTCTTTGGTGACTTTCACACACACACAAACAACCACACAAGCTAGGCACCAGCAGAGAGGAAAAGCATCTGTTGCAGAATGAATGGGCACGCTAATCTCCCAGTCACCCTGAACCTGCCGGCCATCTCACCTCCTTTTTTTCTCTCTGCTCTAAAAAAGGTTACAGGTTCCACAGGACTTCAGAGCCGCAATCATGCTTCATTTCTTTTTCAGACTAAAACTCGTTTACCGCTTTGTGTTTGTTGCCTGTGTGCCTTCATGACAAAACCAAATGTTTTGGGTAATGCATTTAAATAAAAGAGAAAATAAATGGGATTTGCGCTTGGTTTGTTAATAGAGAATATTTTCATTCTATTTCCACCGTTCTGTGTAGCAGCAGAAGTGTTTTGGAACCACCCACCCTCCTCCCTTTCACTCCCCTGGTCTCCTCATTTTCTCCTTTTTTGTCTTTAGCTCTGTCACTGTGCCAGTTTAGGTTTTGAAAATGTACAATTTTTAATGTGCCGACTAAGAGGAAGTAAGAAAATCTGATTAATGTACATGTCCTCTTCATATATTCATGACCATTTCCCGGAGTCTATTAGAGAGACATGACTTATTCAAGTGGAGGTTTTGATTGAAGTTCACTCTGTCTCTGCAGTCGACTTTCAATCTTTCATTTTTCCAATACTGCTTCCTCTCTTTGTCTTTTTTTTCATGTGGGTCTGATCTCTATCCTACCCATTTCCCTCACACTGTTCTTTAACCCCACCCTGCTCTCCTTTCATTCTGGAGTGCTTCAATTGATTGGATGTGACAGATTATATCCATTCAGCTCCACTTAGCTCATACTGGTTGTATGAGAGTGAGGGTTCTGACCCTCGGTGAACTAGTGATGAGAGATGGTTTGGTTGTGACTGTCATCTATTATGGATCCGGAGGGGAATGGTGTTGTGATGATTTTAGTCCAGTGGCTGCCCGCCCGCCCGCCTGCCTGCCTGTGAGGTCCTGATTATGCATTTGCTGACATGCAGAACTATTTTACACAGCCAAATAGCTCTTTGAGGAATTATGATTCTGTGGAGCTACAGAAAGTACCTTTATGATATATATCACTTGTGGTCCAGTTACTCACCCTTGTTCAAATGCATTGCTCCCAAACTGCGGAGCAATGCATTTAATCAAGGTGTGCTCAGTGTGTCTCGATGCTATAAGCATGCCTTCATGGATTCGCTAACCTCTCATTACTTCTGGCTTTCATGACTTTTTAAATAACTTGCTTCCCTCCTTACAGACACAGCACATCAGTTCAGAAAAGTAAGAGTGCCATATTTTAGTTCTGATAGAAAGGAGTTTTTGGAGTGCAGCCAAAGTATAAAACGGAAAGTAGATTTAGCTGGTCTCTGAATGCTGCATAATTAACAGTTAAAAGTTAGAAGTAGTCGTTATTTTAGGGGTCCTGTGTTTTTAGTGGGTCCTTATTTTAGGGGTCCTGTGATTTTAGTGCCTAAACCAAACTGAACAGTGACTGAAGGGACATTTATCCTTTTGGGATTGAAAGGATCGACATCACTCCCATCGGTAGGAACATGACAAATAAATTGGTATTTTACTCAGACTACCTTCCAAGTATGTGATCTGAATGACATAACATTTTAGGCTACAATCATAAACGTAGATTCAGTAAACACGTATTTCAGACAGGTTGTAAATGAAATTTATCTGTTAAGCCATACTGCTCTCCAGTAACAGATGATGGTCCTGTTACATCACCAAGGGTCCACTAAAACTAGTGGAAATAGTTGGTCCAAACAAGCCTTTTATTGTGAAAAAAACTGTTTTAGCTGAAAATTGAAGGATTTTAAGGTGTTAAATGAAAGGAAGGTAGTAAGAAATAACTAATTTGACTAATTATTGAGCTCTTACTTGTCCATGAGGTTCTTTTGCCTTTGGTGTCCGATAACTCTGGAGCCGCTGGAGCTCATTGTCCAGAGAAGAATGCTGCACAAGCTGCTCAAAATAACGGACAATTCTTCACATCCTCTACACACCACAGTGAAGAAACAACAGAGTGTGTTCAGTGGGAGGCTGCGTCAAGTCTGGTGTAAGACAGAAAAGTACTGAAGATCATTCCTGCCAGCAGCCATCACCCTCCGGAACAACAAGGCCCTGTCTTCCTCATTTTCAGATTAATTTTTTTGTATCATTATTGTTATTATTTTTTTTAAAACCTGCTACAACAATAATTTCCCTCTAAGAGGGATAAATAAAGTACATTTCATATTATGGAAACTATATAAATGCCAAAGATGTTCCTGCTGGAAAGATGCCTAGAGGCAAGGCACGTTTATTTGTATAGCACATTTCATGTACAAAGCAGTTCAAGGTGCTTTATATAAAACATTAGAAGCATTACAGCGGGGGGTGCAGAAGCATTAAAAAGTATTACTTTGAAAATAAATTGAATGAAATCATGAGAAAAAAAACAAGAAACCCTCAAGGAAGATAGTATAAAATGCAAGAAATAAAGTTAATTATCAGTTGTTTTGATAAATAGAAAAGTTTTTTAACCCTGATTTAAAACTGCTGAGAGTTTCAGTTTTGTGGTTTGAGGGCTATATGTTAATGACGACAACACACAAAGCTTAAAAATGACGTTGACAATGGTGACAGTTATGTTACAGAGCATTTTACATGACCCTTTGCTAACTCTGAATAGATTAGATCTTTTTTATCTTAGAGTAACATTTTAGCTAACCCGAACAGGTCGTCGGTCCATCGCAGGAAGAAGACTTGGAAGTAAAAAGAGACTTGTGTGTTGATTCTGATCTTTCATTACACAAAAGCTACAAGTTGAAAGCATTGTAGCTACATAGCTGGGTCATTTACCTTCCCTTCCTTCTCTGTCTGAGGACCACTGTTGTCACTTGTAAGGGCAGAACTCAAGTATATGCCCTTATGGTTCATATTAATCAACAGAAACATTAAAGATCAACACTGGACTCGTTGATCTTTCGGACATTTTTTCTTCAGATTATAACCCACTGCCAGGATGGATATTGGATGATTTACTCTTCCTTTTCTTTGGAAACCTAAAGTGAAATTACCAGTGGACTTCCACTGGATTAAGATAAAAAGACTTAATATCCTGGCAGCAGGGAGTCTTTTCTCTGTAAGCACATCAATTCAACCCAGGATTTCTTAAAGGTGTGTACAACATCATGAACCTCACCCAAAGTCTTGCAGCCATAACCATCTACTGGGAATCACGGAACACAAAGTTTATGTGGATTAACAAGGTCAGTGAGTCACTTTTAAGCTTCATTACAACAAGGTGTTTTTCAATTTGCAACTATCCATTGGTCTGTACAACCCGGGCGCTTACTCTGAATTTTCTGCTCTCTCTCGAGACCTGAAAACCTATTATGTGTCAAAACATAGTAACGTAAAATGAATTACCTAAATTCAGGCCAAACTTTTTCTTAAAAGGTTTTTTTTTTTTGGAGAAAACAAAGTTGGCATTATCTTTTCCAGGCTGCCAGTGCTGCTGGGAGCCCTAAGGGACAGTAGACGGTCTGTGGGCAGCACAGGGAAGCAGATGGCCCTCAATCCTATTACACAGCTCCTTACACAATCTTTATATTACACACACACTTTCTTGCACATCCGTCATGTCAGTTTCTATTTTCAACATTTGTCATCTTTACTGTGCGTTGCTGAACGTGTGTTTGCTTGTGTGTGTAAATTAACATCAGTTTTACTTTCACTTCAGTATGTCTGCAAAATGAAAAATTCACTGATCAAATTTTTGAAAGCTGACATTGACACCCGGAGCACAAGCCTGTTGCTTATTTACACATGAATAAATAATCAGGACAATGTGGAGGAGTAATGCTGGTTACCTCCATCGAGCGTGCACGCATCGTACATTCACCACAAAGCGCTTCGACTCTGCTGAACGAGGGTTACTCATCAATTTAAGGGGAGGTGATTTGTTTACACAGCTGTACTTGAACGATAGGCCTCCTCTGTCTGTGAGCCTGTAAGCTAGAGTACTTACATAGCCCCTCAACATACATACAATCATTATACCCAGGCACGTAAACATGAAAACGATTTTAAATGCAGCCAAAATGCTCCTACTTAAATAATATCTGGATTTAGTTGTTAACACAAAGATGTCAGAACTCCATTTCCATTTTTGTGGATAAAAGGATAAAACTTCATGTAGAAAAATATGTCAGAAATGGAAATGGGTGATAATTTCAGAACTTTTGTACTGTAAGCAATCAAATGATTTGCTATTGTCTTGTTTCAACCACGCCTGGTAGTAATGCGTCACTACCACCAGGAGGTGGTAGTGGTACCACATTCCTTGGCAGAGGTAATCATATAAAAATAGGGAACATGCCAAAAATATGTCTGTCGCACCGCTTCAAGAACATAAATGAAAATGAGATCAAAAGCAGCCTCTGCCAGATGAAGTTAGAAGTCAGTGGCTAGCTTTGTCACCACACAAAGTAAGTCGATGTTAGACTAGAAGAGCAAATAGCGGGCCTCGTCGGAAGGATGTTAGCAAAAGACATGCTTCCCATCAGTTTTGCTGAAGGTGAAGGTTTCTGAAGCTTGATGGAGCTCATGAAGATCAAGAAGAGAGGATACGTACAGGACTGAAAAAAACAGACTGCTTTGCAAACCAAAGTGATGATAGAGCAGTTGAAACCCTTGTGAACGCTAAACACCAAACACCTGCTGGGGGTGGGGTATCTAAAGAATGATCAAATCATTCTCAGATTTTAAAGTGTTTTTGCTTGAAACACCCAAAGCTCATCAGAAACTACTTTAAGCTTTTGGCAGCCGATAAATCCACACATCTCCCTATGAAAATTGACTATAAGCTCTGCAAGCTATGTAAATAAGGTAAAGAATAAGCATTATAATCACTGGAATCTGCAGTATTTGCTAGTCTGGAGATTATGAGCTGGCATACCTAGAGCAAAAACAACTCCTATATAGTGGTATATCACTGCCTTCAGTGTGAAAAGAAGCAACTGGGTCACGCAAGAAACATCAGTGCTCTGATTCATTGGCAACTGTGGAAAATGTGCATATAGGCCTACCAGAGATCAAAAAGCAGCCACACATTCTATAATTTAAAGCCATCCAGCTGTTCATATAGCCTTCTGGGGGCATAAACATACACTCAAAGTACACAGAGACCACATTTTTTACAGGATAATGTGTATGGTTGGTCTGTATAGTCCAAGTAGTTACACTTCTTGCATTTACACCTGAATTTCTGCTTTATTCTGAGTTCTGAATGATGAAATCCTGTCAGCTTGTGAACCTGAGTGTCTGAATTATGGTAATGAAACATCTGGCTCTGGCCATTTCTAAGATCCACTACTGTCAAGGTTTTTTTTCCATTTTTACTAAACTAAAACAAGCTATTAATTTAAAAACAGGTGTTTAAATAAAAAAAAACACAGAAAAAAATACATGAAAAAAGAGAAGTTTTGCAGCATAACTAACTTCCGAGCAAATTGAAGTTTATGGATTGGCTTGTGGGGCAAAACCAGATAGGAGAGAGATACAGTAATCAAGTTGGGAAGCACTGAAAAATGCAACAACAGGATAAAAAAATGTATTAAATATAAAAAGGATATGTGGATCAATCCCTACACCCACTTAGTGTTCTGGCTGGTTAAGGACTCAGAGTACAAAGTAGCCCGTGTTATTTTACCTGCTGGGGAGGGACACAGCCTGGTATTAGGGGAAACGTGGATGAAGGAGAACACACAGACCACCAATGTAATTCCACCCACTCCACAGGCACATCGGTGGGAGACTATGTTCAAAAACATTCGTTTTTTCTCAGGCAACAGGAGGTCAGTGGGCTGCAGTCACGAATGTGATAATGGATCAACTGCATGTGAGACACAGAGGTTATCAGGCTTCATGTTTCATTGAACTCCATGAATGTTTCACCAAACATCCTCAAGGGAGTATAAGCCTATCATGATGAGGAAACTGGTGAAGGTCTCATACTATAATTAGAAAGTTGAGCTTTTCTCTAATGAAAGATATTTAACGTTTTATTTATTCTGATGTGGAAGTATGAAGTCATGAATTTTGCTTATAGGGACTGTTAAGGTTAAAGACAATAATACAGTTTGTTACATAAAAACAAGCCCTGCAGAGATGAAAACAGATGTATGCAAAATCTCACAAGCCTGAAAAGGTCACATCAATAATCATTCTGATGCTGAAATTGTCTGTATCATTGCCAGGGGTGCTCAAGAGTTTATCCAGGGCAAAAACTTGTGGCACAACCTCCACTTGCCTGCCAGTAAATAAAACAGTTAATCTGTTTCACTGCTATTATGGGCTTACTTTAACTGGTTGCAGTAGTGTTGGCCATTTTGACATTATTAAATCTAGTGTTCCCTCTGACACACCTGACTCGATCAGTCCACCCTGATAAGTTCGTGCCCGGGGAGAACTTCCTTTCTTCCTCTCTACATTCATGTTGCTTCTGTTCATGCCAGATGTGCTCTGCCCACATTATATATGATGCAATTATTTTCAGTAAACTCAACTGATGTAATGAATTGCGACTTGTTGATATTCAGGTGTGGAAGGCAAAATGCATTATGGGAAAGGTAGGTATGTTAGTTGAGTTTTTTTTTTACCCCTTTTTCTTTTTCAGTGCTCTTATGCTGCAGCTCCTCTGAGAATAACTGACACTCTGAGTAAAGGGGAGCAATATTGAAGCAGAGTACAGCAGTCACTCGAAGAAAAACAACAATGAACAACACAGAGGTTTCAGATAGGTGCCTGCTGACCTGCTACCATGGCCCAGTATGGAAGAAGAAGCAGCACATTTTAATGCATTAAAAACACTACTTTTGACTGGCTACAGGGCTCCGGTCCACATTTGAGCAAAAATAATTCACCTTTGGAGATCAAGCGAACATGATTTTTTTTGTACATAATCAGGATTGCATAGGAAAAAAGAACTAAAGACTAAAGTTTTAATCCTGGTCAGGAGACTAAGAGTTATAGTAATAGTAATGGATTAGATTTATATAGCGCTTTTCAATGCACTACAAGCACTTTACATTGAATCCATTATTCATTCACACACCAGTAGTAGTAAGATGCATGTGTAAAAACTGACATAAATGTGGCAGCCAGTCCGTGCCAACAGCCTCTCCAACCACCACCAAACATTCATACACATTGTTACATCAGTGTTGCCAGTGGAGGCAACGTGAGTGCCCAAGAACACAATGACTGATTATTGGACAACCATCTCTACCACCTGTTCCACATTGCATGTTCTGCTGCAAATTGCAGCTTTGAAGAAAGTTTCCTCAACATATATTTTATCATGGAAACGTTATGTTTGTCTGACCTTAACCAAGTTCTTTTGATGAATTGCAAAGTAGTATAATAGCCGAGTGAAGGAACTCAAAATAAGGATTAAGCAATAAACAGTAGAGTCAAGGTTGGACTAGCATGCTGGATCATGTCACATTAGCAGATTTTAAACATTTCTGTCTAAACACACTTGACGCTAATTAACGGGTCATTACCAGGCTGGTGCAGAACCTTCATTAAAAGTATGTCAGAGCAGGGAAACATCTAAAACCTGCAGGACAGGGACCCTACAAGACTGACACCCTTTATTTAGTGTGTCATTTTACATAGTTCAGATGACACACTAAATCAAGGATGTCAGTGTTGAACCTTGTAAAATGACACCAAAAGCTGAAAAGAAATATAAAATAGTTGCAAAAGTGGCTTGCTGTTTCCTTTTTTGTCACGCAATCATGTTGCCATGCTTGGAACTATCCTCCTCTTTTGCTAAGTTCTCTTTGCAAAACACATGAAACATGTTTGAGCTAGCAGTGTGTAATAATTGTAATCATCATTGTAATATTTACTCACAATGGTATTACAAAAAGATTAGATATATATCTGTATTTGCTTATACATATATATAAAGAGAATCTATAGTCATGACATGTCTACTGTAAACTTTTAATGTTTGTGTTGGGGAGGTCTGTGGAGAGGCACACAGTGGAGCTGCTCTCATCTTTCTGCATAAAACTTCACCACCGTAGCTCACAGCCCAACGGTTTAGATCCTCTGACCAGCAAATATAATCTGCAACCACAAGAGATTGAGTTTTCATTGATCTTCCAATATTAACTTATTTGCACAAATCAGCCGACTGCACTGCTTCCCATGTCTAGCAGTTGGAAATCTACATGCATATATTAAAAGTACAGAAACATAGCAATAATTAAGGTAAATGGAATAAAATATTTTCTTTTCCTCCTGGAGCTCCATGTTAACTGTAGGCATTGATTGTCTGCCTATGCTGTGGGTTATACCCAGTGGACAACCTTAGACATTATCGACCGTTACACTGCTTAAACTACTTCTTGAGGGGTTTGAGTTCACTCAGGCACCAAGGCAGATCAAAGCCTGATAATTCTGTATTTCCAAGGTTTCACCTGAACATCATCCAGACTCTGTAACTGCTAGATGGGTGAAGCTCCTGAAAGGCGCAAGTGTGACCTGCAGTTAGAGCTGCTGGAAAGCTGTATGGCCCGAATGAAAATCATACAGTATCAGCCTCCGCAAAGTCCCCCCCCCACCTGGTCGTTGATAGTGGATATGTGCTTCATGCTTCCACCTGAACGCAGAGCAAACCTTCAGTGCAACATCTCAATTTGTTAGTAGCAACAGGAAGTCAGCAGCAAGTGTAATCTGTATCTAAAATGACTGCACAAAAACAGACCAAAAAACTGTTTGACTTGTTAAACAGATATATGGCATGGCAAGGTTTCCATGGTTACCGTCTGTCACTTCAGCATGGCACCCTACTGGTTCTCAGCGGTTTGTAGTCTGTTTCTTATTTTTCACAGTATGCACTTCCCCTTTTTTCACACAGTTCACAAAGACACATGTATTTGCAAGAGTCATATGTGCGAGAGGAGAGCCGGAATTAATCGTCACTTTGATCAAACAGAAGAAGAAACACGCGCATGGTGAATTTTTGGGAAGAATGCAGAACATGGTTGCTCATCTTATTATGATGTAGGAACAGTAATGCAGTTTTCCCAGGACCCTGTGATCTTTTAAACACACATCCACACACATCCACACACACACACAAACTGCCTACATTTCCAAAACAATTTCCAATCTCAAAGGCTTAAGATAAATCCGAAGGATTCTGGCTCACTAAAAAAAGTAAAGCTGGATGTCACAGTTGAGAGAAAACAAGTATTCTGTGTATGTGTTTTCCTCAACCTGAGACACAATGAGCAATCGGTTATACGCACACACACACATAATAATGCTCATCTTCACTTGTTTCATTCTAAAAGCCTCTCTCTTTTTATTCCCATCCTCCTCCACTCCTCTTTCAGTTGCCTCTCTTGTGGGAGTTTAAGAACAATAGATGATGAATGAGAGGAGCCATGCAGGCTATGTGAATCAGACAGCTTTGTATTTATAGTGGACACCCACTCTCTCCATCACCAGGTACTCCACACTGGCTGTTGTGGTGAACAGCATTTAGCCAAAGGGGTATTACACTGTCACAAGCACATATAGTTCATATTTTTAGTGTACAAAAGGATTAAATGCTAAGGGGATGATTGCTATTGAGGGCGATTTGATCCCAGCAGTAAGCCAGAGGACGTGCACTTTTGACCACATGCAGAGGCTTTTTAACCCACTTATTTACTGAATAATGCATTCATATGTAATGTAAGAAAATGCTGTTATTTCCATATTTCTGCAAACCTAGTGTTATTTTTCTGTTTATAGTTTGAATTTTTAAGCAATTGTTACTTCTTCAATTGTGAGTGTGTGTGAGTTTTAAAAAAATGACATCTGTCACAACCTGATCTCATGACAGAACATGTGAAAGCTCTGTTGGTCTAAAAATGGCACTCAAAAATGTTAGTGTGCAGTTTTTCTTCCTTTTCAGACCACAAACACACTGGAACCAGCCCAGTTTTGGGGGATTATGGTGGTTATCCAGACCAACTAAATGTGGACACATACAGAACTATTTGGATAAATTCAACCAAATCTATAATCCTCAACTACATCTATAAATTTTGTTGGTTGTTTTTAATAGTTTTCAAACAGGATACATAAATCCTTTTCATAGCGTAATGATAGTAAATTAGATTTATATAGCACTTTTCAACGCACCCAAAGCGCTCATTCATACTTGGCGGTGGTAAGCTAGCTGGGTAGCCACAGCTGCTCTGGGCAGCCAATCCGCACCAGCAATGCCAACACTGCAGGTAGATAAGAAGGGTAAAGTGTCTTGCCCAAGGACATGGCAATTTGACCAGGGGAGCAGGATCTGAACCGCCAATCTTCTGGTGATTGAACGAACTGCCACCTGAGCCACTGCCTGCTATTAAAGCATATAGCATTTGTAAACTGTTTGTGAAAACTGGATTTATAAATTACAGTATGGCTATAAAGACATCAGTTTGCAGAGAGACTGAACAAATACTAATCTTGAAGGTTGACTGCCTCCCTCAAAAGTGGTTTTCTACAGATATTCAGAATACACTTTTTTTAAGGATTTCGGGGCTCTAATGGCCTTTGATAATTGCACAGGATAGGGGGTCAGAGAGAGAGAGGGGAATGACATGCAGCAAAGGACCCCAAGACGGGACTGCAACCTGGGCCGGCTGCACAGAGGAGCTGTAGCCTCTGTACATGGGGCGGCCGCTCAGCCAGCTGAAGTCTGTTTGAGGTTTTAACATACTGGAAGAGACACTTGAAATGTCTAGAATGGCTGTAGCTCAGGAGGAAGAGCAGTCGTCTGCCAACCGGAAAGTTGATGGATCTAATCCAGACTACATGCCGAAGTGTCAAGTCGCTGAACCCCACATCACCTCCTGGTGTGTCTACCGGGGAGTGAATGAAAGTGATAAGAAAAAGCATTTAGCATGTAAAGATGTTTGAATGTGACATGTAGTGTAAAAGTGCTTTGAGTGGATTAGGATGTGGCTACAGTTTGATCCACAGATGATGCCCTGCTATGCCCACATCATAATTTGTGAC